>JAYMTF010003121.1:0-16072 GCA_036897485.1 Pelargonium nanum | reverse complement strand
TCTCTCCCTGTCTTTTCAACTGTTTATTTTTCTTTATTTTTGATTTCCTATAATTAGTATTCACCCCAATGCTGATTTTACACTTTTTATCCGATTCGAAACTATTACGATCCGATCCAATCAAATCCGAATATATTATCGGATTGGATAGAATATCATGTCTCATTCCAAAGTCCCAACAAAATCCGATCCAAACGGACCGATTTCAACCTATAGCTAGTTCCAATGCGTGAGACTGCAAATGAGTTGTAATAAAACATTGAGGATTTTCATGATTAATTTTATACTATTTGTTTATTAGTCAATAATATGGTACTACGTGGCAAATATGGACAATTTCTCAAACAAATATTGACAGACTGCATTATAATTTAAGACTTAATTTGAGTTTCATCAATGATAAATTTGATTTTGATGAATTTTTCCATTGGCGTCAAACTCTAAAAGACGTAAAATATAACATTTAGGGATTCAGTTTAAGTCACATTGATGTTTATGCTTGCAATCGGTTATAGGCATATAAAACCCATAATTAATTCTTCATACTGTGTTATTGGACCAAAAAAAGAAAAAAGAATCGAACCAGTTGAATTAGTAATGAAGCAATTATAATAACAACATTTTTGGTGGGGCATATGATTGATAAACTAATAATGGGTATTGGGGCTGACTTGTTTTGCGTTGCAAGAAAACAAAAGTCTCCAGAAGATTAAATTTGACTACTCAACCAAAAATATAATTAAGAATATAATCCCATATGTAATAATATATATTGGATTATGAGGTTTGGGTGATTGGAAGGTGATACGTCGTTTTTGTTTTTGTCCCAAAAGTTGGTGTACACCTTTTTTGATCAATTAAATTAGCTGCAAAATTATGGAGTGGTTAGGACAACTCTAAAACTTTGAATCCAACGACATGGGCTCGATATTATTTGATTTGAGGACATTTTATAAGGAGAAAACTAAATCTTTATCAAAATCTTTCTAACAATGCATATATAGCTTCACGAAAATATTGCATCAATGTTGCGTCACGTGTGAGTAGAAGAGTTCACGTACATACATGTGCCGAACCTTCAATTGTTCATATTTTGTTTATTAACTTTTTTATGTAAGATCATATATGTCTCATTCTATGCAAGCTTTTCCGCTTCTTCAGAGATCGATTTCAATCGCTCATTTACATACCTCTTACAATACATGGTTAAACTTTTAATTGTGTCTCCCATACTTCAAAACAAATCAAATTTTTATGCATCATCAACATGGATTCTTATAATTAATTGTCCATTGAAATCCTCATGCCCAATATAGTTACATAACAAACTTAAACGAAGATAGCAAATTTTTTAGCATTAGTGCAAAAAAAAAACTTCTTTGTACATGATCAGCTCTTCTTAATCAGGAATGTCACACAGTCACACACCAGTACTTGGTAAGCTAGCTCTGATCATCATTAAGGACCAATACATAACATAACAGTATAACACACACATATATGTAATGAGTTATAAACTGATACAAATTAATTATGAGGTCTTTCCCTAGAAACTCAATTCTCAAACTCCACCAAATCTTATATATATATATAGCTAGAGTATAGTCATGGAAATGTTGTGTTCATATTCTGAGACAGCAATTAGGCCAAATTATATATATATATATAGGAATCTCTCAGCCATGATTTATTAGCCGAGAGGATTAACACTCGTACCCGCAATGAATTTATGGGCACAAAAACCGTCCGCCTCAATACGTTTCGTTTGTCTCTTAACTGAGAGTGTCGGACAATAAATCATGACTGAGATTCTGAGCGGTATGTGTATATATATATATATATATATATATCAAGAGCATCTGGGCAGCCTGAAAATATGTTCCTCCCCACTCTTCTCATCAACCTTCACAACCCACTGGCTCTTGTTACTAACATTCTTGTTCCCTGATCTCACTTTCATCATCTTCCTTGATTCACATCTTCTCTGAGCCTTCAAGTAGCAATTGCTTCTCCCAATCACATTAATCTCCATTCCTTTACCGATCGGATTCTTCATAGACCGAACAGCAACGTCCTTGCAATTAATCCCCAACCCTCCCCATCTCCTCTCGCCCAAATTGCTCGCCACCACCATCGATCTCTTCGGGTTCACGTCCACCATCTCTAGAAGCTTCTGGTACTCCTCGTTCTTGCAATCCACCAGCGAAAAATCGATGTTCTCGTAGCTTCGCAGCAGCTCGAAAGGGTCTCCGGTTTTGAATTCTACGTTTTCTTGGAGGCCAGAGGCTTCTAGAAGCTTCTTGTTGGATTCGTGGTCGGCGGTTTGGGGGTTTGGGTGGATGCAGACGAGCTTGCCGCCGGTGTGCCTGGCGGCGGCGGCTAGGGCTAGTGTGGAAGGGGACACGCCGGCGTGTGTGACCTCGACTATGAGCTTTGCGTTCATGCCTGCTGCTAGAGCCGATACGAACTCGTTGCTTCCTGGTTCTTGTATGTTCTTTGAATCGCTACGTGACATTCTCGTCTTCTCGTTGTTACACTACATTTACGTACATGCATGCGTGGTGTTCAAGTTAGCTCATAAACCACAATATAATACATACACATACATACATATATATATATATATATACACACATATTCACACATAGTGGCGGAGCTGAGAATAGGTTGTAGCTTGCATATGCCGTCCTCCACAAAATCTATTAAATATTAAGTAAAATCTTGTCCCCTATTCAAACACAATGTAGCTAGGAGAGCCACAATTTTGCTCAAAAGGTGTGACACACCATACTTCAGTTAAAAAATAACATAAAGTGGATGAAATCTATAACTTCTCTAAATTGAAAGCGGACATCATTAGCTATCATCAAACCGATGTATTTTTGTTGAAACGATTGAATTTTACTAGTATATAATGAAGTTTTGGGAGACCAGCCTAAGCCACTATCTATACTACAGCCAACCCCTAGCTTCGTTGTTAGATGTGCAAGTAGTATGTCAATGCGTGCTTGTTATGATTATGTTTATGTAACATTCTTACTTACGGTGGTATATTTTCATTTCTTGAACTTCTTTTTTTTAATGGATAATACTACTAGAACAAATTAACAACTACGCATAATCCATTTGATGTCATATAAATCAGCATGTTGAAGTTTAAGTATCAAAATTGTAAGTATGCATAAATTAACATTCATCCTTCTATCAAAAAAAAAAAAAAACATTCATCATGAATTTCAAATTTTCATCATATATTCAATCAAAATGTTTTATTTTCATTCCAGATGTTTTAAACTTTGAATCTATACTTGTCTATAAAGGTATAATAAGTATCATAAATTATTTACACAACAAATTTATGAAAATATGCATAACCTATTCAACCAAGGTTCTCAATGCTATATGAACACCAAAAAGCAATCAATAATCATAATGAAAGAAATGAAACATATAATTTTCAATGACAATAGGAATCAATTAGTTTCAGATCGCATTAGTTTCTTGAAGTTAACCCTAAAAGAAAATGATCATTTCTAAAACACCACAATCGAACAAATTAAATGTCATGTTTATGTTGAATTTTGTAAAGAAAAATCTTACCAACTTAAGGGTATCAAGATAAGCATTTGTAGCAGAGGAGGCAGACCATTCCATCTTCACCTACAATTTTCCAGTAAATATATATGTTGATATGGATATATCAATTAATAATTAAAGAAAAATTGTATAATGAATTGGGTATGGAAGCTGCAAACAACTTATGGACAAGAATGATGATTTAGAGTTCTTGTAATTGTGATCAGTACTGTTGGTGTTTGAAGTAATAATTAAATTAGTTTTAATGGGGATTTGGGTGGATTTTGTTTTTTTCTTCTTGCAATATGCTTCCTTTTTCTGGGATGGCAAAGAAAGCACTTGCAATGTTCCTGTAAATATTGGGGCTAATAATTTTACGTCACAATTTAACATAATTTTGCAATTTTAAATATTAAGAATCCCGTGTGGGAACACAACACCAACAAATTCCGTGGATTATTTATAGTAAATTACTATTAAAAAATACTCTCATAATCCTTTAAATTTTGTTATATTTTCTTGCCATAAACAATTAGGTCACAAGATCTTTTTCATGCAGATTCTTTTGAGTAATTATGGGTAATGAAAATTTCCTGATCAGTTTAAGAATATTTCCTGATCAGTTTAAGAATATTTGTAGTGAAATATGTATAACAAGACAATTAATTAGCTATATGTCGTACTTCTTCGAAAACAAAAACTCTTTGTCGTGCTACACAACAAAATAGCGTTGTTTTATAATGGTAATTAAAAACTTATGTTTGTTGGCCGGCCAATTGTTTATGATCTAACAATATATGAGTATACGAATTAATGAGACATTTAAGCTTGTATAAATGGAAAAACGAGTTTAAGTTGTATTTACACGGATATAGAAAAAGCAAAACCATTTGAGTCAATTTTATTGCTCATGGTTTTATAACTGGACTTCCAGAACGTGAATATATGATATCTCGTGACATGTTGCGGCTCAATGTTGTATATTGTTTAAAATAAAAAACAAACAAAAATAGTGAAGTAATATAATTAGTTGTAAATCTTTATTTCATATTTCGAAACTCGAAAGTAACGACACAATACATATACGTTAATCTTGTAAATGGTAGATAATATATAATAACTAAAATGGTCATTGACCTAGACGATTTATAAGATTTTGGGTTTTAGGATCTTTTCTTATGTAGGCGACGTTGTAATTAGGGGGTCCATACTTGTAAAGAGCGTCTGACTCATTTTCTTTTGAGGGAAGAAACTCATGCATTATTGCAGGCTTGATATTACTATTACTATCAACATAGATGCTCTGCTTCCCATAACTGATCACCATTTCTTGACCCTTCTCTTTCTCTTTTCCTTTATGATCCTTACCCACATGAAGTTTTCCTTTTTCCTTTCCCTTTCCTATCCATATTGATATTGTGAACTAAAGGCTATTTCTTTCTTGTCTCTCTTTGGTGTGAATGTTATCATTTCAAGTGACCTATTTATAGAGTTAATCTCATCAAATCATTTCTAGGATATATATTTAATTTATAACAAATCAAATCACATATATGTGTGTGAGAGTGCTAATCATTAAATCCTTTCTAGTATAATTTTAACAATTCAAATTAGATATGGGTGCATGTTAAGAATTAATAGTAAGCATGAGCTATGTGTGTCTAATACAAGAGAGATGATCAGAGCTTGAATAAGTTAAATATTTATGTTTTTCTTATCTGAAATGCTTGTAGAAATGAATATTATAATTTATAATTTAACCAATGAGTATGGCATAACAATATGTCCCACACAAAATAACAAACTTGTATAGAAATTATTTATAAATAAAAAAACTTGTATAGAAATTTATATGTCCTCTTCACTTTGAAATACCTATTCCAGCACATGTAATAATTCCGTCTTTGTTATCCGCTAATGGCTGGTTGATTTTTATTGTTTTGCTAAAGTTCATTTCTTTTTATTATGGATATTGTTAAGAGGTTTAGGATTCTAAGCCAAAGATTAATTGACTTAAACTATGCTATTAATGAGGTGGTGACACCTCATTAAAAATCATGGATCCAGGCGGGTCGCTCCGCTCCCACCAATTCACTTGGATGGGTATGAGTGAAATTTAATGAGGTGTGATCACCTCATTGGTTTGGCTTAGCCTAAGCCATAAATTGTTTGGCTTAAATTCCTTTTACTCTATTGTTAACACACAATTAATGAAGAAAAGTGTGACACAATATGTATATTTCTGGACATTGTTACGTGCTAACGGTTGACGCATCAATTTGTATAAATTATTCTCGCAGAACAATGTGTCAACTAATAAAATATGACACGTCTAATATTGTATTACTGACTTGAATGAATTACAATGAGCCAAGTGCACAAAAGAGAAGTCTTCTTCCCAGAGAGCATGTATAAGACAAAATCAAAGAGCTGAGGGCAAAAGAGAAGCCTTCTTCCAAAACTCCATAGAGCCATCATAGATTATACTTTTATTCAAAATCAAATATGTATATACTCAGTATATTCTATTGGATCACAAAAAGAGCAAGTTTCATAGAGCTGAGAAAGCCCTGCCAAAGGAGCTGAGAGCCTAAAACTCAACAATCATAGTGATCCTACGTATGTATTGCTAAAAATTCTGAACCCAAAAAAATGATTTTGTGTGGATCTATTTAGACCAGGTAACTGCATCAATCTCTGCTTGGGCACTTCTGTATAGCTCCAACCTTTTTGCAAGGTTGCTGCGACGCTGCATAACTGCAGGATCTTCATCCAGTAATTTTGACATATGGTGTGTCTGCAAAATTATGGAACAAGTAAAATCAGCAAACACCCAAATCATGGTATCATTGAAATGTTCCTCACCTCTTTTCTACCGAGCTCTGTGAAAAAATAATCCAGTAGGCTGCGCTTGGCCTCACGTACTTGACAGTAAACTATTGACTTCGGAATGGAGTTCCTCAGGTTTGTGCAGACCATGTTGACATAGGACAAAACGGTACTTCCTTTCGTGTTTTTTTTTATCCACAATATTAGAGAATAAGAAAGAAATCTTTGATTAACAACAAGAGCACATAAACTGCATATTTTCAACCTTTCTACACTAGCTCAATACCACAGAAACGATTCTGTGACAAAATGAATCAAATATATACAGAAGAATCATAGATATTCTCGCTATGAACTTACCAATTCTGCGGAGGTATGCATCGTTGTATCTGTCAAAAATTGAATGTGTTGGATTTCCACCCTTCTCAATGTCTTGAGGAAGCTTACGGAAAAACTCAACAGTCAAGTAACCACACTCCATGTCGACGAGCTGAAGAGTTGCTCTCCTGCTTTCTTCTTTCATTCTCTCCAATGACTCACAAGCTGCATTGGTCACTTCTACTCTCAGTGTGGGATACTGCTTTAGTTCCTATAACAGTAGAAACATCCATTTAGATACTATAAATATTATATATTTTTCTCATAACTAGAATAACAATACAACATAAGATTAAATTTTTTGGAATGGAAATGGAAATAACATGCACGAGTTGAGTTTGTAGAGATTATTATTTGAAAATTTTGTGGGCACTGCTGTTGGGACATGCCATTGGCAGCGGTGCCTGGCAATGGAGGATAATGTAATTTTCTTAAATTTGATCATAGGAGAGAATTCTTTATGTAGGTTACCAGAGTTGACAGATATAGGTTGACTAACACATGAAAGGAAATAAGCTTAGGCTAAGGATTCATATGACGAGGTAAATTACGAATTTCTAATTTAAGGACATAAACTACAAGAACTTTAATATCTCGACTAATGGTAAATCCAGGAGCACCATTAATACTTTATACCAGCTAGTATAGCTTTGATATCATATTTACTTCTAAGGTTATTTTACCTTCCACCAGAACATGTGGACGAAGGTCACAGTATCTGAACTACGGTATAGGACATGTAAAGCCTTAATATGTTCTTGGTGGTGTATTAATGTGTATTTATTAGATTCACTTATAATGATAAAAGGAGAGAGTATAAAATCTATCATGTATATAGGGACTTGCCATAGTCTCACTAATGGACTTGTGAACCAGGTCCTTCAGTATGGCATGAACCTGAAATGAGAAAAGCATAGTGTCACTTAAAAATAATATGCAACATTGGTAATCATAACATCTGCAGTAATAGACAGCATATGTGCACTAAGGAAGGTGAAATGTAACAAAGAGCTACATTCGTGCTGCTATTAACTGAAAAGTATCTTCTTTTTAGTAGTTCTGATTATGATAAAAAGGCTTAGTTTTAGCAGTCTTTCTATATTTCACTAATGATGCGACATAAAAATCAAAATCATGTGACCTCTGTACAAAACAATAAATCAAGCTCCAGCAGTAAAAAGCAGTGGAGAAGAAAACTCCCTAGATTGAACTAACATCATCATAGTTCAATCAGTGTATTTGAAAGATGAACATTTTGTCATTTTAAAGGAAATATCATCAGTTGCAGTGTCCTATGGATTTAACATTGCTCGGCCTTAGAAAGATTGACATCATGATTAACTTTGAAGTTGAAAGATGAAAACATACAGCATCAACAGCTGTCTCAGCAGGACCTTTCATAGATACTATGGAGGATTCAATAAGACGGCGATACCCCTGCTCAGGAGCTATTAAATGAGGTTGATAACCATCCGCTTCAGTGATAAGCTTTCGTATATTATCCAATGAAAGATGTTTATCAAGCTGCAACCTCTTTATAGCAGCTGGAAACTGATTATCAAACACTTGATAGATTTTTTCACCTCCAGAGCGCCTGCATGTACAGTTATCATAAAATCCAAGTTCAACTTAACTAGAAACTGACAAGAGGTTAATTATAATTACATAACCAAAAACACATACGAGCCATCAAGATGTTCTTTGAATATTTGATCAAAACCGCGACAAATTTCCATGGTCATGTAAAGTTTTCCCTGCATTTGAAAAATGGAAAAGGGGTATAAAAGAAATGTATAAACCAATGCTTCACAATGCAAGCAGTAACAAGTAACAGCCTGAGGAAATTACATAAAGCCAACCTACATGGATAACCCCCTAAGCAGAAATTTAAAACCTAACGAGCATGGGCCACCCACAAAAAAGATTAAAAAAAATAAACAATAGAAACTTGATTCATGTGCTCCTCCGTAGGACCAGACAGAGAACAATAAGGAAAATGCAGGACTTACTCCAGCATCAGTAGCAACAGGCTTCCCGAGACGACTCAATTCTGACTCCAGTTCAATAATAGTTTTACTAATAAGGGACTGAAGGCCTGGGATCCGAGATTTGATGACAGATTCCAAATGCTGAAAATTTTAGCCATATTCAGTGCCCAAAATATACATACCAATTACACAGAACTTGAATATCTGACTTAAAGTATAGCTGCCAATGGGAATTTGAAAAACAAAATTGAACGCTATTCACTTCCTCTTTTCAGATGAAATAACCATAAGTTCAACATATTTCCTATTTGTACAAAATTCAGGAACATGTCTATGAACAAGCTTGCATCAGGTGAATATGGCATACCTTAGAAAGCATTTTTGCCAAATACTCTGAACCCATCCTTTTCTCAAGATGCCTGTACTCTGGGCTGCTGGCAAAGTACTCTCGCTCTTTTCTCCGAGCAGCAACCATGTCAACACTTCTATTAATATCAGCTTGAGAACGATTTACAACACCAACCCAAGGGTACTGTAGCTTATATGATCGCCCTTCAAGGATCTATAAAATAAATGGAGAACTGGGAACAAGTCATATTTGACGAACTTAAGTTAATGAGTAATAACAGTAAGGAAACCAGGACTTGCATTGACAAAACAAAAGTTCCAGCAGCAATTATCTGAAAGCCATGTCGATAAAGAAACTGCATAAATGCATATAAAAAGAAACAATAAAAACTTTAGACAGCAACTAACTTTGGATTATTCGAGGAAACTGTTGTCCCTATGTTTAATCCAACTTTCACACTCTCATCTCGTGACATGTAAGAAAGAATCTGAAACATCTAGGTAATAATTCAACTTCGTTATATCATGTAAATACACTTTCCAGATCTCCTTGACATACAAGTACACAATTTCCATTTCTACATTTACAAACCATATCTGAAAGTCTATGCATCACTCATCTATTACTACATTCCTAACACTCCTGGCATGTAGGCTCCACAGCCTCATAATGTGGGCCCTTCACGAGCATGGTTTATGATAGAAGCACCATATAGGGTCAAACACAGATTACCTGCTCTAAATATCACTTTAACAACCAATGACTCTAGAACCTTAAGTTGATCAGGTGTAGCATAGTTTATATTATGTTGGATGTGTTGATTTTCCATGATAAATCATAGGATTTAATTACGTAGTAAATCGTGGGATTTGATTGAGCAAGTTATGAGATTGAGATGTGATTGTTCTATATGTTTCTTACCATCTGTTTCTCCTACACCCATTATACATATGGGTTTATTATACTAAAAACATCAAGTTAGTGAAAACATATTTAGCCCTTTGGGCATTTGGAGTGAGAATGTGGGCCTTATGGCTGAACCACATTATTTTCTTGTATTCCCTCTCTTCACTCCGTTTATCTCTCTCCCATATCATGTGTCCTAAACATATTATATCCCTAACATGATAAAAAGTTCCTTATTTTTACTGCTGCAAACCAAGCTTGGTAAATCTAAAAGACATATATGCTCTAAAAAAACAATTTAATGTTTCGAATTTAATTTATTCTCTCTAGAACTATCTAAAAGCAGAGACTTACATCAACTGCATCAGTACCCTTGTCCATAAGATCAATCTTTGTCAAAACTCCAAATGTTCTCTCCCCTGAAAATTAATAAGCAAACATAAACAAACGTAAAAAATTGTGAAGGACATCTACTTCTGATTCAATTATCTGCTGGAGGATAAAAATACAAAATGTGAAACTCTGATATACTAAAATTTTCAGTTTTAAAGTATCTGATAATTCTAATAATAGACATTACTTCAACACATCACACAATAGTATCATGCTATCCGAGCTGGATGCAAATGAGATTCAAAATAAATCTCTCTTTGAAATGCCACCAATTAGCTAAAATCCTAGTCATAAATTATTAACAATATCAATAATCTGCAGCACTAGAAGATAAGTGGCACATTGATCTGTGACTTCTTTGCAAGGCTTTTAACAAACTTATCCAGAAAAGTCCTATATTATAGGTTCAGATAAACTGAAAGGTAATACATCAAATTCAAACCAAACTTGTCCAAAAAAATAACATATCTTCTAGTACATCTTTTATACAGAGGGCAGCCATCAAAACCCATAGTGTTCCCAAGTCTCTCTCTCTCACTCACAGCAAGGCATCAAGTCCTTTCAGCATGATAAAAAATTATTGCTTTCTGAAACATGTCTTCTATATATGGCTCAATCCAACCAGAACAATTGCTTAAAACTATACCTTTAGGGTCTACTTCACGAGAGATCTTAATTGCGTCAGATGTAGCAAGATCTTGGTTGGCTGGAGAAATTGCCAAAATGATGCAGTTAGGCTGCAATATAGTAAACAATTCTTGTCATTGGAAAATTCTCTTTTGCACAATAAATGATAAAATATTAATTAGATAAGTTATATCATGACATAAATCAAGCTTTGGCTGCAAGGAATCCATGAGATCAAATTGATCTTTCACATAAATATAAGGACTTCATGAAGCTAGGACCCCTTAAGTATAAATAAATAAATTCAGCAATTACCTTCTCAATATAGGACCGAACCATGTTCTCAATGTCTTGCACAATGCCTTCAGATTGACCCTCTGCAATAGCCCATCTAGGTGCATTAATTGGATGAGGGAAAATGAAAAAAAACCATAAATTATATGCACAAGTAGGATAAACATAACTTACCAACAGCTACTTTTGTAAGCCCAGGAAGATCGATCAGTGTCAAGTTTACCACTGTCAAAGTCAAACATATGAATATAGATAACTTTTACTAAAAGAAAAATAAAGATGAATCAATTACCAGTGATATGAGAAGCCTAACCTAGGTAAACAGTAGGATGTGCGTTCAATGGAAATTCATAAGTAGAAACCATGACCACTATATTGGAGCCAATAGCCTTAAGGGGACGAATTTGCTCATAAACAGTCATCATCAGTTGCGATTTCATGATTTGGAAAAAGGTAAAGCGAGTCAAACTATGCCTAGAATTGATGTTCAAACTTCATTCACACCTTTTTTTAAACCGAGAAGTAACAAGTGATAGCACATCCACCCAAAACTTTTACTTCTCATTTATCAAAACAAATCATATTCAACTAAGCAAGTTCAAAATGTGCATTCAAAATCATTCTACCATCCTAATGCTTAAATAATACAATCTCATAGAGGAGTCATCCAATAACTTGAGAAACATCTCTATCTCACCATTAGGGGAGTAGATACTGAGATGAATTGGGACACTAGAAATCTGTTTGCTGCGGCCTGTCTCTCGATCAGTCTCATCACTGATCTCTTGCCTCACAGCAGCTACATGAAAGAAATAAAGGATTAGCATGTAAGTTGAACAAGCAGAAAATACATGTAAAAAATAACTAACTATAATCAAATAAATTGTGATTAGTAATTGTTGAGTATGTCCCGCCTGCACGTGATCATGTGAGGGAGAGTGTTGAAAGTTTCCACATTAGAAGTGAAATGAGTTTGAGACCACTTTGGACCCTCCACCTTTGAACTCAGGCTTTTGGGTTGGAGTAATATATATAATGTGGAATCATAGCTGGTTTGGCTAGGGCCTGTGGCCCATTTTTGTTGCTTCCTGCCTGCAAGTTAGCACGTGAGGGGAGTATTTAAGTACGTTCAGTCTGCAGATAAGCATGGGAGAGGGAATGTTGATGTATCCTACATTTAATGTGTGTGACGTTTGTGGCAGTTTGATATACTATTTGAAACCTCCTCCTATTGGCTTAGACTTTTAGGTTGGAGTACTTTAACAATAAGCATGAGATGTGATAAAACAAAACAAAGCATGAGATGTTATAAAACACTAAATCATTTTATCCAAAGAATTAACTATCTAAAACTTCAAATACTAATAATGACTGCGAAATATACCAAAATCTGTGAATCTCTTCCTTGGAAGGTGCATAAACTCTGCATACTCTCGTGATCCTTCTTCAATCCTGTGAAGCTGCAAAACAAGAGGACGTCGAGTAACAATACCTGCACGCAAATGTTACCATCACAACAAAAACTCAAGCAAAACATATATTGGCAAACAAATTACAATTTGTGTGTATGTGATGTGGGTGACAAATAATAGAACTGAAAGCATGGCTTACCTGATCCACGAGGTAAAAAGTCTTTACCCACTACACTCTCCAGCACTGAAGACTTCCCCGAGCTCTACAAATCATTAGAGAGTTTTGGTGATTAAGTATTTTTTTTCTTAACTAACCCATTATAATTTTTATTTAAAAGAAAAAGGAAGTGGGAATGCATATTTCCTTTAACTGAAAAAATAAAAATTGTACTACACTAACTATAGTTTTCAGCTTCTTTCAGTAAAGTGTTATTGAGAAGCATAAGACCTACAATATATAAACACCATCAATCAAAATTGTGCAATGGTTAGAGAGTGAGATCAATAGAAAGTAACACCCTTTGGATATTCCTGATCTTTAATACTATCCGTCCCAAGACGAGGGTCCAATTTCTCATTTTTGTAAAATTTAATGATAAGTTAGAATCAGAAATTACACTTGTGCCAAACAAGCTACATTTTTTTTTTTTTTTTGAAGTAGCGCATTGAGGACATGATAAGAAATACATACATAATATCTATCCATAGACTCGAACCTGAGACACTACAGTCCCTAAGTAGTGCGCTGACCACTTGGCCTGTGGGTTGTTGGTAACAAGCTACATTGGAAATACTAAAAAAGAAAATTATTATTAGAAAAGCTTCTTCTCCCGCTTCCCACAGCTTTTTGGAGGATGCATTAAACTAAGTCTCAAACTACACAATACACACTATTGGAAGTGGAATCGAGCCCAGAAATATAACATCAACCAATCCAGAAAACATTTGAATAAGTTGACGGTATATAATCAAGCATTGATCAGTAAAACATTACCAATGTTAGCTAATGAAAGAAGAAGAAAAAGAAGAAGAAGAAGAAGAAGAAGAACACATCATGCATTAATCAGCCAAAACCAAAGAGAAAATGATATAGGAAATCATGATGATAACGTACAATCGATTCAAAACTGAATCATAATTCAAACAAAAAAACAAACAGCAATTTGAACCCGATCCAATTAACAAAAGAAATAAGAAAAAGGTAACCAAAATTAATAAATATAAAAAACCTAACCTAATGAGCCAAATTATCAAATTCAAATCCAACGAATCAAAACATAATAGAATGGAGAATGTAATTAATGGAATTGATGATTGGAGATGAAGACCTGGCCACCGACGACGGCAATGGCGGGCAAGGAGTCCCAGAGTGTGGGCAAGGCGCTCTCGTCGCCGTGATCGCCGAGGGCCGTGCACGCCCTCTGTAACTTGTTAATCAAGGATATAAGGTTCTCCATGAGACCTGGCGATGAAGCTGAATTGCTCGCATGCACTAGTAGTATATATTAGTGCTTCAATTTCTTGCTGGCATTACGTACCTACGATCTGCTTCCTTTATTAATTTACAGTATTTATTTTGAAAAACTGAAGAAGAGAATGAGAGAGGAGGATTGAGGAAGCAAGATGAACCGGGAAAGAAACGGTTCGATTTTAAGGACAAATATTGGAAGAATGGAAGTTGAATATTTCAATGTTCGTTGCTCCTAACTAACCGTACACCTTGCCTATTTTTTAAAATATTTTTATCATCTATGACTCTTGGCTCTAGTAAGAACTTTGGCTTGTCACCTAAACTAAATTAACAATTAAAATTAGTACATAAAAATTTACATATTAAGGTTAAAAAAAATAGTACATAAAAATGGTTTTAAAAAAATTAGTACATAAGAAAAAACAAAGAGAATCAGGATTTAAAGATATAAATTTTGACTTGTGCTAAACTGCTTCTGTTTTATGTAAATCATGTGTATGTGTTTGTATCTGTCATGTGAAAATAATGAATAAATAAATTATCTTCTCATTTTAAACTCTTCAATTTTCGATGTCTTGATTATAATGTTTGTTTTGCGAGAAGGCATGTTGTCTTCCTTGTACATGTATGGCTAGTGACTTGATCAGGGTGAAAATATCGCTACAAATTCATATTGTGTTTGTGTGGTTATCAACATATAGATGTCGCATATTGATATTGATATCACGTAACAAGTACGATCGATGTGATACTTACGTAGCGAGACTTGATGCAGTAATCGCATAACAAGACTCAATGCGGTATTTACGTAGGAGGACTTGATGCGACGTTCGTGTAACAAGGTATGGTGCGATGTTCGAGTGGAGAGGCACGGTGCGATGTTTGTGCAACGAGGAATGATGTGATGTTTGGTAATAACTCGATGTGATATTCGTGGTGTAGAATGTTCGTCACATGAACCTTTCATGATGTAACTTTGAAATGATCATTGTAAAAATGAACAGCTATACAAGTAAAAGATGTTGTAATAAATGTCAATGGCCCACTAAAGGAAATTGGGAATTGAGAAAGGAATATGTGGGGCCCTTTACAGGAAAATGGAGAAATTGATATCGTGAATTACATAGTAGATTGGTGAATTTTTTCTTATAAATAGATAGCTTTTTCTCTTACACCAACACAGATAGTAATATCAATCTTCTTATTGCTCTCTACTTTCTTTTCTTTTACTTTATTTTATAACATAAGAAATATTGTGGGAACGCTTCAGCCTTCATGACATGATATTTGTCTTCCGTTGAAAATTTGCTTCGGAAGATTGGAGAAAGCTTTATATTTTATAAAATTAGAGGAATACATATTTAAATCAATAATAATTGATTTCAAATATTAAAGTCCAAAATAACTTGTAATACATACGTCAATTTTTTTATGAGATATCCAAGTCTCATTGGGGGCATTAGTCCAAACAATTTATACTGTTTAAAATGAAAGTGAAAAATGTAATAAAATTTCATTTGTTCATGTTTTAACTATCATTTTTGTCATGTAAATGACTTTCAAGATTCCTATTTTGCATTCTCATATTTAAACTTAATTCTCATTACAAAACTTCAAGTCATATGCTCCTTTAGTTTGTTAGTTTGGATCATTCCTTGTCTAAACCCAAACAAATAAATTTTACAATGTAATGTAAACAAAAATAATTTGGTGATACACTTTTTTCTTTTAGGGTTTTCTCTTTCTCTCTCTCTCAATTGGGCGGCGGCTTGGACTATCGTATCGGAGCGGTCTTGTCTCTCGCATGAGAGTAATACCATCAGGGTATCTAGGGAGGCGGTGATTGCTT
>JAYMTF010003120.1:0-16074 GCA_036897485.1 Pelargonium nanum | reverse complement strand
ATGGTACTTTCTCTATGTTAATTGTAATTTCGCTTTGCAATTAATAAAAGTAGCAGGTTAAAGGTAAAAGAAATAAAGCTTTAAATTAAGAACATAGTTAAGCTAACTTTTAATCTCAATATTACTCTGCACTTTCCAAAGTTTGTTGTGTACTGAGATCATTGCCTATTCTAAACAACAATATTATTCCTAATACATGTATGATTAAATATTTATAAACAAAATTATGTATAGGAACTAGGAAGACCAGTTCTCTGCACCCCTACATGCTGAACCTCTCACAATTAAAGAAGCATTAAGCTGGTTAATTGTTAAGGGTTGGATAGAGTCTGACGCTTGACAGGTCATACGTGTTTTGCAAGCAGGAGGGAGGATTCTAATATCTCGAGTTTAATATTTGGTGACATATTGCCATCCCAGTTTTGGCTAGTCAGTTTGATAGTTTATAGTTTTTATTTGTGAGGATATCGGCAAATTGTGTTGCACACACTTTTGCGTGGTCGTCTATGTATGTAACGAGTTCTATTGAGTGGATTATGGATGATTATTCTATACCGATTACGAGTCTGTTATCAGTTGATTTGGATTTGGTAACAAAGCTATTTACTATTCTGTAAAAAAAAAAGAACTAGGAAGAAAACTGAAAAAGGGAACTCTGATGGGAGAGAACAGCTACAGTGGTCTGTAGTGTAGAAACTCAAGGGAGCTTATCAATGGCCGATCCTGTTCGGTCCAATGGAGTGAATCCACATAATCGCCACGTGTCAACTGTACTTTCTTCCACTCTCACCGGCTGTTCTTCGGGGGACATTAATGTCAATTTGCAGCAGCTAAATTTCTAAACCGTAGCATACGAAGATTGCCTCGCCGCTTGGACCTTTTACTATTCATGACTTATGCCTTGACATTCACATATTTCAAGGCCACTCTCGTTTTTGCCTCTTTCACTTGTCTACAATCTCTCCCGGATCCACCTCAATCGGAAACCCTTCATCGGAATTATCATTTCGTGCCGCCGGAAAAAGACATGTCCGCCGACGCCGTTACCATTCCGGCCGAGCCTCATCGCCTCGACATGGACGATGAGCCGCTCTTAGATTCTACAACCGGTAATTTATTTCTATTTGACTTTGCATATTCCTGAATTGCGTATGTTGTAAGTTAATTTCTTGCTGGGTAATGGCTTGTTTGGGTGTACAAATTAGGATAATATATAGATTTATTGTTTCCGGGAAAGAATGGCGCAAAAAAAAAAAGGTATCAATTTTCGGTTTCCTGCAACTTACTTGGCTTTTAAATGGAAAGACTACCGTTTGATCATTTATGATGTTGTGCTCATCGGCTTGGAGCCTGGTTGAAGATAGGTTCTGCCACATGAAAATTGGGGGATAATTTGGATATCAGTTACTCATTGTTCCATTTTCATTCACAAATGTAACATTTTTTTTCCAAATATCACTAGCTTCATAAATCATTATATGGGCATTTCAATAAGCTTATGGTGGTTTGGGGTGTTGATAATTGTTGAAGGAAGGCAGCGCAATGGTGACAGGTTTAGGGCAAAGCTTCTATAGTTTATCTTAGAAGCAATGTTTTGAGGTTTAGCATTAGCCTGAGATAGGACTTCTTGATGGCTAGACTCACTTGATGTGTTCTCCTTTGTCATGTGCACCGATTCCAAGTTTTGAAGTAATCTGATCAGTAGAATGGAATAACATGGTTTGCATATTTTGCTCTGCAACAGAGTGCAATTATTTCTTTCAGAGCAACGCAAAATTGGCATTGACTTTTGATTTAGAGGGAAACAAAATGTACTGTGAAACTTCTAACCGAATGTGAACCTTTCTTGGCAATTGATGTGTGTGGAGAAACCTCTTTCAATGTATCTTTTGTGGGAACATGATTTAGGGCTTTGATGTTTTCCCCTCAGTTCTATGGTTCAGGTTTTGACTTTTGTCGTTTTAAAGGGGATACTCCTGCTCTCTGATTGCTAGCATATGTGCTCAATTCAGGTGCAGAAAAAGGGGATATGTTGACGAAAAATATGGAAGTAGAGGCAAGCCCATCTGTAAGCCCTTCCAGTAAATCCATGCTCCACCACACCAAATATCATACTACTAGCATCAAGGTCTATGGGGTGGAGTTGTCCCCAGATAATATTGCAGTTGCCATGGTTTACTTTGTTCAAGGTGTTTTGGGCCTTTCCAGACTTGCTGTCAATTTTTACTTAAAAGATAACTTGCATCTGGATCCTGCTGAGGTATGTTATCGTTTTTTTTGGTGCTTATTAAAAGAAGTGTCATAATTTTCATAATTCTTTTGTTGTATTATAAAGCATTTCATTGCATGTCTACCTCATACCTTTTCTTTCCCTTCCATGGTGCAAATGTGTGAGTACAGATGTGAGGTTAGTTGGGTTCTTTAACATGCTAAACTATTTAATGATCTTATCATGTATGTATTCATTGGGCATTCTTTAAGATAGAGTTTGTTGGAACAAAATTCAGCCTTTTAGGCAGATTCTGACTTTGGAATATTAGAGAGAAGGATGTTTACTGTTTTAGTGACATATTTGTCATAATATTCTAAGTTTTTTTAGGACTGACAAATTACATGTGTTTGACTAGACAGCTGTTATATCCGGTTTTTCTACGTTGCCATGGCTTATCAAACCTCTTTATGGGTTTATTAGGTGTGCATTCCATATTCTAGCTCTTTTTTTTTCATGTCAATAACATTATGTTCTGTTTAGTTCCTCTATTTATTTTGAACAAATTTTCTTTGTTGCAGTGATTCTGTTCCCTTGTTTGGGTACCGAAGAAGGTCATACTTAGTTCTGTCCGGCCTTCTTGGTGCACTTTCATGGAGTTTGATGGCAACTTTTGTTGATAGCAAGTATGGTGTTACTTTCTGTATACTTCTGGCATCTCTATCTGTTGCCTTCTCAGATGTTGTAAGTGCTGCTATGTGTCAAATATTACTCTGCTGGAGATGTTGATTACTGTCAGAGAATGTTTAGTTAAGGATTTCTAAGTTTTCTAATGCTCTAAAGTTAAAGGTGCTTTTATTTGCATATGGACCCTGAAGATATATATCAACCTACAGGCTTATTTCTACATGAGGGATTTGTAAGTCATGAGCATACGTTCTGTAAATCCACTGAACAAAAAAAAAATTCACATTTTAAAATGATTTGTGGCTGTCAATTGTTTCAAGGTCATTGTTAAGGACCTTACTTTTTTTAAAGGATGCACAAAAGCCAGACCATCCACCACCCTATCGTTATTATAGACCGTGTTGTGTAAGATACGGGGACTTCTCACTTGAAAATGATGGCACATACTGATGGCAGTAACCTTGATTATGAAACAGTGAGTTTTGAGAAGTTGAGTGTGTATTATTACTAGTTTTGAATTGAGTCAGCATGAGATTTGGTGAAGCCATTTAGGTAGTCATCGGAGGCATTTGTATATTGTGGGTGTGAGGTGGGAGTCGAGTGACAATGGGGACTGTTTGCTAATGAGGTTGACAATTAACGTTTAAGGTTAAGGCATGTGGAATATAATATATGGGCAACAAAGGTGTAAGGTTTGGGAGTATAATTAATCATGCAAATAAACTATGGTTGAAGTGGGATTTTATGCATCTGTTTAGTTGCAGTGGAAAGTAACATGAAGTGAGGTTTTTGGAGATTTCTCACTTTTTAGGTGCTAATGGAAGAGGAAAGATTGGGTTTCTCTGGGAGGAAGATATGGGCCTAAGGTTTTGTGAGTTGAAGAGAATATTGTGGGCTAACCTGAATCAGTAGAAACTCACTCGTTAGAACTTGCATAATTCCTTTTGGTTTAACTTTTCCATCTGTTGATGTTGGAATTAGTGTAGTAGATAGGCCTCTGCCAGTATTGTTTGGTAAAACACTAAGTTGCCTCCCCCCAAAAGTTGACCATTCACAAAGTTACAAATGATGCCACAGTTGTATATCCATTGTTTTTTATTTACATTAAACACGGTCTTTGACTCAGGTTGATAAGCTCTTTTACTAAGTAGGATAAATCAGCAAATTCTGAATTTGAATTTTAGATGGCTGTTAGTTACTAGTTTGTTTTTTCCCCTTAAATGTAGCACTGTTATTATTATTTTTAATGCTTCTCTCTCGCTCTCTCATTAGGAGCATTTCGTTTACTTTTGTGATAGCCCCTTTGGGGTTTTATCTTATTCATTTGTGTGGCATACTTTATAAACCATGTAAAAAAACTAAAGTATGGTGTAGGTAGTCGATTCCATGGTCGTAGAAAGGGCTCGTGGTGAGTCACAGAGCATGTCAGGATCTCTACAGTCTTTATGTTGGGGATCTTCAGCTTTTGGTGGAATTGTTAGCTCTTATTTTAGTGGATCCTTGGTGGATGCATATGGAGTAAGGTACCTTAAGGTGGCTTTGGCTGATAAATTTAGCTAACTCTTATCTATTTCATCTTTTGACAATTTGAATTTCTCAGGTTTGTTTTTGGTCTCACAGCATTTCTACCATTGATAACATCTGCAGTTGCTGTGCTTGTCAAAGAACAGCCTATTCATGGTCCGGTGATGGCACAGAACACTCATCTTAATAGTCCGGTGATGGCAGAGAACATTCATCTTTTGGCCAATCCTGGGTTTCTTGAAACCTCAAAACAGAACTTTATCCAGCTTTGGGATGCTGTCAAGCAGCCTAACGTATTTCTTCCAACATTATTTATATTCTTGTGGCAAGCAACACCGCAGTCTGACTCTGCCATGTTTTACTTCACGTAATGTTCAACCTTTGATTATTGTTGTCTCTATCGGTTGCATCTATAGATAAATTTGCCCACACTTACTAATCTTCTACGATATGTTTTTTCTCAGTACAAATAAATTAGGTTTCACCCCGGAGTTTCTAGGACGTGTCAAGCTTGTTACATCAATTGCATCACTTCTTGGTGTTGGACTATATAATGGATTTTTGAAAAATGTTCCACTGAGAAAGATTTTTCTTGCAACAACTATTGTTGGTACAGCTCTTGGGATGACTCAGGTTTGTTCTTGTTTTTCTTTGGAAGAAGGCTAGGATTTTGTTTGGTGGTGGTTATTAATTGTGTTACGTTTCTCTCAGGTTTTCCTTGTGACCGGATTGAACCGAAAATTTGGTATAAGTGATGAGTGGTTTGCAATTGGTGATTCTTTGATTATAACAGTTCTCGGCCAGGTAATTTATTTTCTCATGCAGACATGTTATGTTAAATCTAGCAAGCTGAAGTTTCAAAGCATATTTAGTCTGCCATAACATGTACCCAACAATAAGTTTGATTTCTATTCCTCATGTAAAGCAAATATACATTTATCACGAGTTGTATTCTTTTCCTCACTATACATTTTGCCGGCACCTATCTTTTAGCTCGAACTAAGTACTTGTTCCATATGCAGGCCTCTTTCATGCCGGTTCTTGTGTTAGCAGCAAGGTTGTGTCCACAGGGAATGGAAGCAACACTTTTCGCTACCCTCATGTCCATTTCGAACGGAGGGAGTGTTCTTGGCAGTCTTATAGGAGCTGGTCTGACCCAGCTGTTTGGGATCACCAAAGACCATTTTGATAACTTGGCCGCGTTGGTAATCCTCTGCAATCTCAGCTCGTTATTGCCTTTGCCACTTCTCGGCCTCCTTCCCCAGGACAATCCCGATCCTTCTATGGAGGATACCGAAGATATTGAGCTCAAGTCTGTGTAGCTGAAAAATCTGCTTGTTGTTTCTGTATCAAAAGTAGAAGCACAATTCTAACTCACACGAAAAAGAGATCAAAGTATTGTCATTTTGCTAATTTGTTGTAATTGATAACAGTACTAACAATGTTACTACTAGATTTTAATCAATCTTTTATACGGACTGTAGCAATTTTAGTTCCTTAAAAAAAAGAAGAGAAAGAACTGTAGCAATTTTAGAAAGAACTGTAGCAATTCTTTATATCATTGATCTCAATGACTATAAGTCTATAACAGTTATTATGTCTGCTCTACTCATTAATAAAATAATAATGGTTGTGACCATTAATATATGGGGACTAAATGCATTGATTAAAAAAAATTTCTCTTTATGAGTTTTTTATATAGAAGATTCATTTTTTTTCGAATATTAAATGTTTTTGTTATTAATTTAAATAATTATACATTACATCATTCTAATTTAAACTCGAAATGGATAAAAAAAAATCTTTTAACCAAACAATTTTTTTAAATTCTTCAAGTTTTCTAAAAAAAGACAAAAACTAAACGGGTCCTAAGGCTTTTGTGACTTTATTTTACCGTTTTTGAAGAGTAGATCTATATAATAGCATTACATGCATCAATTGAGGTCTTAAAACCAAAACAAGTTGGGCCAAGTGGTTAAAACACTTTGGATTCCTTCTGAGGTCTCAAGTTCGAGCCTTCTTGTCGACGGTAGGAGGTGAGATTTGTGGGGTGGGGTTTAGGGTGACGCTCCCTTTGAAGAGTGAGAAACATTGTTACTTCGAGTATGATGTCCCGTTGCTGATAAAAAAAAATGAGGTATTAAAAGAGACGAACAAATCACATGCAGAGAGCATGTAGTTAATGTTAGGACTTTCACGGCTACATGCCAGTTCCTCACTAACTTTATTGGACATATGAATTTCAAGAGATCAGATAGACATTATTTACATAAGAGAAATAGATAAAGGCAGCTAAGGATCATCTTATCTAAGCCCTTAACATGGTTTAAATTATTTAGATATTTTGTCATTCAGGTGAGTGTAAGGATGTGTTGCAAAGTTAAATGCCACCATTTCTCTCAAAATTCTTGAGCCTTGATAATTAATTAAGAAAATAGATAATAGAGTGATCATTTCAAAACATTATCCAATGTGGTATTTTAGATTTTAGAATATAACAAACCCTATTCACGCAACTCCAAATTAAGGATGCAGACAAAAAACATCCCAAATGATTGATGGTATTAATTTTGATTATGCAAATAAGAAACACTATAGGGTGGGTGATTGGTGAGAGAGCAATAGAGGAGTGCATGTGGGATGCCATGTGAGTTATAATTAAGGAACATTAATAAAAACTAACACCAACTACCAATAACAATTTGAACATATATAGTGCTGCATTTATATGTATATCACATATTATATGATAGATAATGAAAGAAGCAAACAGGAGCCCATGTGACATACATTGACTTCCACAAAACAAGTCTGAATACAACAATGGATTTTGAGCTAAAAGCCATCTAAGAATGATTGAACAAAAAAACAAACTATGTATAATTACAATTTAGAAATCTATGTTTGGTTAACCTAACCTATTTGATTTAGATTAATGTCCATCATATCTACTCTATTTGGGTTTAGAATTATGCTTATACGTTTCCAACTTTTGTTGTAAGAACAAACAATATATATATATCATCTCAATGACATAGTTTGTCTGCAATTTTTTTGGACAGATTCTCACAGATTCATAAGGTATAGTTGTTCTTTTGCGTCATTTTTTTAACGAAAATTGAATTACTATTTTTGTCTTTCAACTTTTAACCACTTGGTCACTTTAATTTCGAGAATGAAATATCATGAAAACCCAAATATATTGAGAAAAATGAATTTAATATTTAGATCATCTTATAAAATACTTCATATATATCAAATTTAATGCCCTGAGAATTTAAGTGCATCTTTTCTCTGGACCGATGCACTTAATCTTGTTGACATTACTATTGACAAGATTAAGTGCATCGGTAGCCTAATCTTTAATCACAAGTGGACATTATGTTCATCCAAGATTGCGAGATAGAGAATTTTACAAGTTTTGACAGCATCAAATCTGGATCAGGTTTTCGATTGCATTCAGCTTCTCACCATCGAAGAGTAACTCAGGTGGCCTAATAAGTATGTGGGATCCGATGCATGTCGTGGTCGTCAGAATTTTCATATCTCTCTCTTCGGCAAACATATCCTTGCTATGCGGATATGAAGCTGTTTTCTGGGAATGTGCTAATTAGCATCTCATCTACTTCGGATAAGTTCTACTCAATTCTTTTGCTATCATATTTGCTCTCAATCAAAACCTTGCATGACCGTTCACTTGTTTTCTGGTAGTCAGACCCATATCATTAATGTTGTAATTTCTTTTGGCTGTTAGGCTTAATTCAACCATTTTTTATAGTACTTTATTCTTGTAATCTTTCTACTTGAATGATAAGTACCTATTGCTGATAAAAAAAAAAAACAAGTCTTATGATTTCACAAGAGAGATCTTATCTATGAAAATGACAAAATCTATAAGCAAAATGATAAATATCACAAAATTTGTATAAAGATCTCTTTTCTGTAGTTTAAATTTAATTTTAATCTAACATACATGATATCATACCACCACCCTCCCTTGCATGTTTATAAGATATATTGTACACACGACATATTATAATTCGACCAAATTATCAATAAAATATATTATTATCATGTGTCATTTATTAACACATTATTTAAATATACAGAATATATAAATGAATGAAGTTGGCAGATGATTGGCCTCACCCAGAATGGAAAGTAATATATATCGAATCAAATTTGTTTTTCCTTGTACCAAAAGTAAAACCAAACAAATATATTTGTGGGCTGCACACAAAATGACGAGGAACACAATAGTGGCCACTCGAATTGCTGGACATCTACCTGACAGCTATTTGTAAGACATGAGAGGCTGCCCAGATTTTACGTGGCCGATCGACATTTATATATGTTGATGATGGGACTTCACGACCAACCCCACATGCAAGCTACACTCATACATACATATATATATCATCCATAGCCATAGGCCATTTCATTTATGTTTACATCATATAATGTATCTATATATCTTGTTGTAACAAGGACATTTCCTCATGAAACACTCTTCATTCTTGACTCCACTTTTGGACTTCACATGGGTGACCATTGCCTATTGCCCTTGCCCAAATGGTATTCCATGCGACAGAGACTTTAGGGAGAATGTATAATTATAATCATATATAATAAGATTCATATTTTCATTTTGATATGTTTATGTTTGACCATTAATTCCGCTAGCTCATCGTCCTGCAGTGGCCGTTTCTCCTTTC
The DNA here is from genome assembly GCA_036897485.1 of Pelargonium nanum. Classification (NCBI taxonomy): domain Eukaryota; kingdom Viridiplantae; phylum Streptophyta; class Magnoliopsida; order Geraniales; family Geraniaceae; genus Pelargonium; species Pelargonium nanum. Next base: position 6,939 of record JAYMTF010003120.1, on the reverse strand, counting down.
ATCAGGTCGGTATATTTATTGGACCCGTTTTAGTTCAGCCTACTAGCTCACAAGCTCCTAACTCTAACGTATCTACAGTTCCATTACAATCTTCGGAAACTACTATCTTGGACTCGCACATCACACGGCCCCTCTTCTCGATACGTTTGAAGCCAACACCGGTAGGTCTCCCTCTGGCTAAATGTACAATCCCCCGCCCCATGCAAACCATGCTGGCACAATAACTTCCTCTTTCTCTACGAAATCAATATCATTCGGCGTTATGGGACTTTTGTAAAGAACTGAGCGCTTGAGCGATAAGTCCTGAGTCTGAAATAATTGAACGGCTTCGGGAAATCGTGGCCTCTCAATGCAACCTCGAACCTAACTCTCACTTTGCGTCGCATCCCCGTCATCTTGAAATATTCGGGTTTGTTCGGCACTACAGAGGCATCATTCTCGGTCTCTTGTCATTCATCTCAGACCAAGCTTTGATTCTTGGTGCATCGAACCTCTTTATGTTTCGTGTTAGTTGTTCGTTTCCCCTTCCCGGGGTCTTGTACTTTTATTCTCCCATTTTTCAAAATTTTTAATGAAAGTACCGTTTGCCGATGAAAAAGACAAGTCGACAAGTGTATCGGTAACTTAAAATATTACACTCAGCGTTCGTGAATTAAAGCGAGTTTTGACAAAACAAACATACCTATCTCAGCGTTCGTGAATTAAAGCGAGTTTTGTCAAAACAAACATACCTATGGATAAGGTACCGCCATATATTTGTGGAAATAATAGATTTGTGGGCAATGACACAAAAAAACTTTTGCTTAACTATCCCTTGATTATGTACTCAAATTTATTAGACTTGCTCTTATCCAACTTTTGGACATACATTTCTTTTGCCTTGTGTTTTTTGAAGAATAAAGTGTTGTAAAACATTTAATAATGTTTAGGGATATTCTGGAATGTAACAACTCAGTCATTCATGGAAGTTAATTAACCTCCAAAATCCCTAATTTTAAGCCCAAAAGCAATCTCACTTAGCAACCAAGGTGTCAGTCTATAGATTTTCCTTGTCTTCCACAGTTGTGAGAGTTTAAATAATCATTAATTTGACTTCCTTTCTTCTTTCAGCATACAGAAACTGACTAATCCAATTTATAATCACGGATTATGGAAAAAAAACAACCAATACAAGGCTGCCACCTGTCCAATTGAAGTCAAAAAGTGCAGTGGCAGTTGATAGCAACCTTGCAGCATAGCATGGAAGAAAGTAACGTTGAAACAACCATAACATATCAAAATTAATGTGGAAAATCTTTCCAGTATCATCCTTCAATAATTGATCGCTTTAATATATAGTTTATATGATGCTATGAAAATCTCATAATCACGTCACTGAGAAAGAAGGATTGGTGGAGGATTAGTAAAAATGACAGAACCAACTACTAATACTATTATTAAGTATTAATTAATTAACCAGTCCTAAGTTGCATAGGATTAAGTATCTTTGATTTAATTCATATTTCCGTGTGATCTAAATATTCATCCATGGCTTAAAAAGTGGTTTGATGGTCAAGGCATTTTACCGAGTTCAAACCATGAGGTAACGTTTAAGGAGTCTTCTTTTAACGCGCTTTCAAACATGGAGGATGCGTCTTATAGATCACCTTAGAAATAAAAAGTTTTAATGTGCTCACAAGCTAATCTCGACACACTTTTACTTTCTAAAAAAAATGATTAAGAGGGTCAATCTTTGTTAAAAAATATTCAATTCGAGTAAGATATCCATATGATATTTCTTTTAAATGACAATAAGGGTTATATATAAATTCACATTACTCATAGTTTTTGTTTTGTTGTTTACTAAGAGTGACAAATATGCTTAAACTCAAGATGTCAGTCTTATCAGGGCGGGGCGACAAACCTTTTGAAATGAATTACTTTCAGTTTTTGAAGTGATAAAAAATGTTTTTAATTAATTCAAAAATCGAAATAAGAGCATACAGATGTTATTCACCTTCTTTGTTACTTAAATGTATTTCACGCTTAGTAACATATATTTAAATTACAACAAATTAAATACAGAACGAATTTTGAATTTGTTTTGTTATCATATATAGTTTAAATGTTTGTCACTCTCTTGCAACAATCATCACCCATCCACTCAATGGATAAAGTTGTCATGTAAGCATTGAAGTTATGGGGGTTGATGGTCAAGCTTTGGTGAACTATAAAAGAAACTATGACATGGAGAAGGTGCAATTAAAAAAGAAGAAGATATGATCAGCAAATTAAAATATGAGAAGTGGTAAAGGGAGTGTAAGAGGAAATAATTAGTTTTGATGAGTTCATGAGAAGCATGTGCACTGCACACCTTCTCCATTGACAAATATCTTTGAAATGTTGCAATCATCCAAAATAGTAGTTCCCCTCATTGCTTAACAAAATAGAGAGATCCTAGAGCAACTTGTTTATTGATGCACAAAAGTCTTGATCTTACAGTGCTCTCTTGTTTAAATTTTATCAGATAGAGACTAAAATGATAAAACTTGTTTCCCCTCGCAACACCACAAAAGATCGATGTACTACTAATTGTTTCTTTACAGTACAAATAACAAAGATGTGTTACTTAAGTATTATTGCTATAAGCATGATTGACAAGAGCATGATTGACAAGTGCACAATCTTTTATCGCTTACACTTGTACATGATAGTTTTGTATCGCGATTTAACTTTTTAGCAAATAAATCAACAAAATTGTACACTTAGAATCAACAAACAAAAATATGGCTATATAATATTGTATAGGACACCTTTCAAAACAAATTTCACAATCTATTGAAAAGGAATAAATTTCAAACTTAAATTGAAATAAAAATTCAAATTGAGGACAAATTCACCCAAAATATTCATTAATGAAACCCTTTAAAAACACTTTCCTAAGATAACTTACTCCTAAGCAGTACATCTGCAAAAGAAAATGGCATAAACTTTAACTCCAATATATTATTTTCCATTTGATTTTTTGGACAAAAAATAAAGTAATATGTGTGTTTTACTTGATTTTAGCAAACTCTAAATTAATAATAGTTTATAAAGCATTCTTAAATCCGTTACTCAATTTTGATGACTTTTGAGCTCAACCTGACATATTTAATAACATAATTAGTATTTTACAAAACGTTTCATTTATCGAAAGAAAGATTTCTCTATTATAAAAAAAATCTATCGTATCATAGTTTTAAAATATGTATATTTTTAAATATATTTGTTTATAATACGAAACAACCTTTACTCTTTTTAGTAAAGAGTTCAAGGAGGAGTTACCAAGAGGACACTTACTATTAAGTTACTTTAACCACTTGACTTGATTTTTCAAAAAACAAAAGTTGCATGACAAAAAACTATATTCAACACTTTTATTAAAAGTATAGACTTTTTACTTATTTTATATCACTTTACGTATACGATTGATCTTAAGAGCGCATCTCCTACATCGGTTTGACACATTTGAAAAATTGTGTAGCTAATTTTATTATTTGAACTCATATTGCTAAAGAAGAAGGGGACAAACTATCTTGAACATGAAGGAATCATGCTTAAAAGGATCATCTTCAATAATTGGAAATTAGCATTGGTATTTTTATCAATCATTGGATGTTGAACAACCCAAGTTGAAGGAAGACAAGTCCCAATTATTAATCCAAGTATGGCACTGATGCACACCTTTTTTTACTGTAAATATGAAATAGTCAATCTAGTCAGCACACCACATGCATATGTAGCCATGTAACCAACACATTAGTCTAAACAAAGAGCCCTAATCTCCCAAAGTCCCTATCCTCATAGCCCTTCCATTATTCAGAACAAGTTCTCATCACATAGCTTTATTAATTAGAATAATGAAAACCAAGACAAGACAAAGAGGTCAAGAACCAACCGAAAGTAACTGTCAACAACACAAGAGAAAAAAACAAAAGAAGCAAACAGGCATTGCATAAAGATAAAGAAGGTGGGTGAAAAAAAAAACAAAAACAAAAACAACCTAAGGATAGTGGCGCAGTTGGCAACACGGGCTGCGTGAGTGGGAATAACGCTTGCGTTCGATACCCACCTGAACACACTTATAAATAGAGGTGAATGCTTTAACTGTAAACAAATTTTGAATGATGATTAGTCTCAGTGTGGTAAAACGGCTTAAAAGTGTCAATCGCGAGTGTGCGGACCCGCTCAAGAATCCCATTATATAAAAAAAAAAAAAGAAAAAAAAACAGAGTAAAACAGAGCACTCTGCTCCAATTGTAGAGTTGCGTTTTAAATGGCCAAAACAGAACAGAAGAGAAGTGAAGAAAGGACCATCCCATCCCCATGAGGACCCAACCCGACCACCTTGTCTCTTTTTTCCACTGCCCTATGTCCCTTAGAACATGGAGCAAATTATGGCACCTTCTCTCTATATATTACCAAAACACCCTCCTCTCTCTCTCTCTATCTCTCAGTCTCAGCCAAATCCTATACTACCAAAATAAAAACATCAACAAAACCAGAAACCACCTCACAAACCAAGAATATAAAACAGACCCACTTTCCGTTTTTCACAAATCATTGCAATCCAAAAGAAACTTAAAAAGATACTCCATAGAATTAGCCGCAGAGCCTCTCCGCAATCAAAGATGGAGATAGAGTTGGTGAAGTGCGAGTGTTGCGGTCTAAAAGAGGAGTGCACTCAAGAGTATATTAGCGAGGTGAAGGCAAAATTCGAAGGGAAATGGTTGTGCGGTTTGTGCTGTGAGGCTGTGAGGGACGAGGTGAGCAGAGGGAGCCGGAAGAAGCAGCAGCTCAGCTGCGAGAATATGGAGGAGGCAGTGAAAGCTCACATGTCGTTTTGCGGTAAGTTCAAGTCTAATCCGGCCGTTCGGGTTGCGGATGGCATGAGGCAGATGCTGAGGAGGCGGTCCGGCGACTTGCCGTCGCCGTCTTCTTCCAAGAAGTATACGAGAACCACCTCGTCTCTTTACTAGACAGAGAGGGAAGGAGAGCCAGTGGATGTGGCCTTTTCTTGGCCAACTTTGGTCTTGTCTTCTTCTTCTTCTTCCATCATCATGTACAGTACAATGGATGTTAGTTCAATGGAGGGTTCTTTCTAGTTCTGGTTCTTCTTGTTTTTGCAATCAAAATCAAAAGTGAAATTATATATGGGTATGTTCTTGATAAATGGTTTTTAAACCTTCCAATTTTTTGAAAACAACATTTCAAATGTATATATGTTTTCATTCTCTGCATATATCATTTAACATGCACGCATGGACATAGACACAAACAAGCTCTCTCTTTTTAAAAACTTATTTTTTTTTCCTTTTCTGAGTTCAGAAATGTTGGGTTGTTTTTCTTTGTGAAAAATTACCAACCATAGATGATGGGCAAGAAAGGGACCTGACCTGACCATTGTTCAATGATTATATATATTTTTTCCATCAATTAAATTTGTCCATTCATAATTTTTTTTTTCTTTTTTTTTTTTGCACTTGATTAGATATCAAAGCTCTACTTTTTTTTTTTTAAAAGGAAACCAAGTTTGTGATAAAAGGATTTGGAACTAATTCAGTAATTCCCAACTTTTCTTGTTACAGAAATGAAAAGCAGCACTAGTAAAGATACAAGGTGTTTTTAGGTCAATTTTGTTGTGGGTCATTTGTTTTGTATTGAAAACATAGGGTAAACAAAATGAGATATTCATTCATTCGAGTGACGTCATATAGAATACACATTTGGATTACAATTGTGATGATTGAGGTTTATATCGTCATTCCCTTCATCTACATTCTCATGTAACGTTGTATAAGTTCGTTAAAATACGAGAAACATATTCATTCAAATAAAAAAATTCTCAATCAAAAATTCAAATATATAATTATATAAAATATTGAAGAAATGAGAATAAAAATCTCATTCCATTCATGTAAGGTGATAATCAAAATTGTTCATGAGAAAGACAATGATAATGAGAATCGAAAATAGAATGAGTGACATCAATAAAAACCACATTTTCATTCTCAAACCAAAATTCTTATCCCGAACACTATCCTAATTCAACTAATATTTACAAATATATATTCGAAGTCTTGTTGTTTTAGTGGCATTTGAAAAGATTAAAAGAACACAGAGTTAGAAAAGGAAAAACACAGCAGGAAGGTCAGCTTCAATGACATATATGCATGACTAGTTCAACTTTTGGTACAAACATCATCAATTATTTAGGTTAAAAAATAATTTAGCTCCCACTATAATCAGTGGTTGGGTCTTGAAAGATGGAGAATTATTAATTGTAATGATGATTATGAATCTTGCAAAATATGCTACTCTACTTTGCAATGGGAACAAAGATGCATGTGGGAAGCTATTATGTATCTTTTGATTAATTTAGGATTGTTGGATTAAGTGCACTTTTGACTCTTTTTAAAAAGATAAAACAGAGTAGGTTGGCCGTTGGTGTTGGAGTTGTCTCCTCAGGACTGCATCCAAATTTGTATTCTATACATGTCGTGAGGTGACTCCATTCTAATACATTTTTAATATATAATCGACTACTTTTTTATTTTATTTTAAAATAACAATTTAGTAAGATTTTGGGGGTAAAAGGGGAGAGCTACTCTGTTGTGTAGCTCAACTAATAAAAAAATCACATTTAGGCTGCGTTTGAATTAAAACTTTGATGGGAATGAGAATGATTCCCGTTCCAATTGTCATTTCTTCCATTCCCATTGTCATTCCCATTCTCATATAATGTTGTTTGTATTATTTAAAGTATGAGAATGAGAATCATTTTCTTTCAATTATTATTTTTTGGTTAATAGAAATAAAAAATAATTCTAAAAATAAAATCGATCAAATTATTCACACTTTTACAAAAATCTAAATAATTATGTAAAAAAAAATCGTTACTTGTCATTTAAAAATTGA
>JAYMTF010003119.1:0-16078 GCA_036897485.1 Pelargonium nanum | reverse complement strand
GGATGTCTCCGAGACCAAAGACTTGGATGACGTGGCGCTCGGGCGCCACTCGTCGGGTTGTGACTCGTCGAAATACTTATGATTTTTTGGGTAGAATCAGTACCCATTCGATATTTTTCTCATGCGTCTAAAGGAGAAGATTATCGAATTGTGCAGGTTTCATAGTTTGAATAATAATCAAATTAAAACATAGTATCATATGTCTCATAAGCATTCAACGTATGATAATTAAAAATTTCGACGGTATTTTTTTTGTTGTTCTCCAAATATATACGTGAATTTGTTATGATTCTTGTGATTTCACATTAATCATCACAAATTCTATGATTGTGTAGTTGGAGAACTATGGGGAGATGCATCCAAAATTTTAATTGTCATATAGTGTGTGTGACAATCATGGTTTGTGTGTAAGTTGTATTCGAACGAGTTGGGTTCTTTCCATATATAGGATCGTAGTTACGGACTTTCATAGTTAACGAAAACTTTAAACCTATTGAATCATGCCTTCTTGGGCGAGGTTGATGAGTTCATCGAGTTTGCAGTTGATTAACATGATTTAATGAATGATGGTGCAATTCGGTGTCCCTGCAGGAGATATGTCGAAGTACGTCGCAAGGCAACAACAAACAAACACACGGGAGTTGCACCCGATGTGCGTGCTCCGGCGACCCATCTCAAGTGAGTGTGTGGTGATGACTGTAAGTCATAGGATATAATTCCTTTAAACCTTGTTGTAAATATCATATGGTCATATATTTTTTTATGCAAACTGGAAATGTTCTGGGAGTAGGGAATGAATTTGATTTAGATATAATGGTTGTTCCTGCTCCGTACTGATATTATTGAATTTGTTTTTATAAGCTTTTAACACCATCTATTCAAATGAAAATCTGTTGGGAAGGAAACTGTGACGAATTTTTTTATAAATTGTTATAATTAATGTGTTTAATTTGTATAGGTTGATGAGGGTGGTAACCTACAATATTTTCTTGTCGACTCATTCACGACTTGAGCTAGGCTATGACGACAACAATGATGAGGATGCTCTAAGGATGAACATCACACATCGGTCCCAGAATAATGTGTACGTAAGCCTTCTTTACTAGCTAATTAAAGATTATATATTTATGTTTATCATACTTAAAATTAATGTGTTTACACTTATCAATATGTAGGAGACATATCAGAGGATGGTTGCAGAGGCCAAATCCACTGAAGAGGAACTCGGCGAGGTCCAGTCATACTACGAGAGTGTTGGGGGCATCAATAACAAGGGCAGATTGTACTATTTGAGATCAACTGCCCCAAGTACTTAAGAGAGAGAGAGAGATGCCCTATTTACCATATATCTTTTATTCTAATGTCTATTTTTATTGGCGGTAGGATGGGACCTTCATATCACCTGAGGTTCAGATTGTTTAGGTAAGTTTAAAATTCTGATTATGCTTCTTTATTTCTGGAATTTCAGTATTTCAAAACTTGACCACATTTAATTCCAGTAATGTATATCAAATACATTCATCTTGTCGAACGGGCAATGACTTTGCAGTCCTCGTTCTATGACAATGCCTCGACTTCATTTTCCGCGAATCAATAGGAGCTGCTGGTGTAACGAGACAAGATTTGTTTGTGCTCAAACCCAACTGGAGGAATCCATAGCTAGTTCACTTAATACACAAAGCATCATTTTTGTCGCAATCGATCACAATCAGTAGAGACCTTTATTGTTGGTTAAAGTTAGATAATTTGGTGGCAACCGTGTCAAAAGAGATGAAGAAAAAGCCTTGCAATCATCTTACATTAATACTTGCTTGGGAACAAACCATTAACAATTAATAATATACAGTCCATGAAAGAGAGAATGAGAGAAACTAGCAAATACGCTAGTTTTACAAGCTTATATAAGCTCACACCACACATGTAAAGGAAAAGAAAGAGCTCCCCTTCCATTCCCTTCCCTTGCTCTCCAAATATTCCATTCCGAACTGACGAGGTTGATAAGCAAGCAAGCAAGCAGCAGCTGTATTCAAATCATAAATCTCGCCAAAACAACTAAGTGCAAAAAATGCAGCAACTTTAAACAACCATGTAACATTTCAACGATTAAATCACTACGCTATATGTTGCACTTTTCCTTTTTTCTTGAAATTAGTACAAACTAGGGCCGGCTCAAACTATTCTTCATGGACAGCCCTCTCCTCGTCGGGTCACAGGTAATCACGCCTGCCTGCCAGCCACATCTCACGCTGCACAAGCAGCACTTTAAGTCAATAACTCGACACCAATCCAATTTTTAGAGAGCCCCTTTCATGGGGTTGCCTTCCAATCAAAATGGAGATTATTAAAACCGTTAACTGCTCCTAGACCGCTCAGCATCTGGCTCCCCAAATCCTGTTGGTGATTCATGTTTTGCTCTCGATTCATTGAGGCCGCCATGCCACCCATGCCAACCCTCCCATTCATCATCGTGTTGTTAGCCATTGCAGCAGCTCTCATGCCATTTGCCATGGCAGACTGACCGAGTCCACCACCCATGGTGCTAAATCCGACACCACTACCACCAATACCTGAATTACTGTTTGCAGTCCCATTCCCAACAAGGCAGTTACCGCTGTTTACACCCATGTTGCTTCCAGTTGGCAATATTCCATTACCATTTTTTACATCGTTCCCTGAAGAACCAACCCCGGCCATACCACCTGTTCCATTCAGCTGGCTGGACATCATCATTTCCTGTAATATTTTCTGGACAGAGCTCTGGTCACTTAAATCAGCCTCGCCGGAGAGAGCTGGTTGTTGCATGGACATATTTGCTGGCGAATTTGAGCTCATGTGGTTGGCGGCTGTCAAGGCACTGTGAGAAGTTTGTGGAGGATTGTTGTTTGATGATGAAGGTGTGGGTGACTGAAACGGAGAAGGATTGGGTTGCTGTGCTTGCGGTAGGGTACTAGAGGAACCAGGGGACGGAATCTGAACACCACTTCCCCCGTAGGGACTACTGGCATTGTTCATAGAACCCTGCTGTCGGGAGTTCATAGAATTCTGATGCAGAAGGCCAGCAATGGTGCTGGCAGAGGTAGACGCAGATGCTATACTGAGGGAGTTATTTACACTAGCAACACCATTGCTGGCATTAAGTTGCATTGCAGTGGTCTGAGCAGAGCTATGATCACTGCCAGAGTTCTGTGCCCCTGTTTGTTGTTGCTGCCCCTGAAGCTGGTCCTCTGCCTGATGAGATTGATTGTGAAAACCAGATGAAGCACTTGTTCTTCGAGGAAACTTGGCTAAGCTCTCTGCAAATGACCACAGAAATTATGACATGTGGTTAATACTAAAGCAATTATGCTTCTCAGTTCTCACATACTACAGCATCTAGTATTCAACACAATAAACCTGCATTAGCACAAGAAATCTATGTAACCATCTGAGGCATTTTTTTGGTCGACGGAGTACAGGTACCCAAAAAAAAAAGTAGATACAAGAACGCATTCTACAAAGAAAACCCTGGGCATTCAATTAAAGACGCCACAAATAGGATTAAGCTTTTCATCAACTTGTTTCAGATTATGTTATACAGAACAGACTCACCATCTGCCCAAGCACAATATGCAAGACTGGACGGACATCGCATTTGTAAATTTTCCAACCAAAATGCAGAGCATACATTCATAATAGTGCATATTATACAGGTCATAAAATAGGCTGAATGGATTAATAAGCAAACAAAGTACATGAACACCTAAAAAAAAGAAACTGAAAGCAAAACGTAGAAATAGACACCGACTAAAAAGTACCATTATAGAGTGAAAATATAAGATTGTGAACTAGTAAAATAGGACATTATGACAGCCCATACATAAATAACCAAGAAAACAAAATGATCAGAAAGCCAAAGTAAGCTGGCCAAGTGTGGTGTATAAAGGTGACTGTCTACAAGTTACGGACTTCTAGGTAGAGCTAAACGGAGAAAAATTATATATGCAGGATTTCATTAGTTAACTAGATGTTTGGAGTGGTAAAGGTAAACTAAGAAAAATTATCTATGCAAGATTTCTTTAGTAAACTAAATGTTTCAAGTGTTACCTAGAAACCACGAACACTTCATATCAATGAGTCATTGCCACATAAGACACAGGAACACCAAGATACAAAATTTAACATTTTATTATTTTAAGAAAACATATAAAAGCAAGAACAAATGACAAACTTCAAGTAACATCAAGCGAGGCCCTTGGATTGTGCGTTCAAAAATATAATCAAGCATCTCAACGTAATGCCAGTGATACATTTTGTTTGACATGTCTGTTGTTCTGAAAGACATCATGTCCTATGTATTTTGGAAAAAAGCAAATTTCATGTGTATCTTGTGTCGCATGCCCAAATCTGTCCTTTATAGGGACTCAAGACATCGCTCATGGTTCATACATCCATGCTAACACCTCATCAACAATTCAATACAGATCATTGAGTAACTTCCATGAGTGGCTAATGCTTCTATCTTAGAGGCTTTATTCTAACTTCCATCAGTTGTTTTCTTCAACTTCATGGAAAATATGGCACTATCTTATCTCTAAAAGATAAGAATGATATGTATAACAATAGTAGAAGAACAAAGAAATAGGTTAATTTGTCCAAACAGGAGATATAAGAAAGGCAACCCATACACATAATCCTATAAAAAGTAGCCCAGGGGTGTAGATATAGGAAAGGGCCGAAAGGCAACCCATACACATAGTAACCATACAATACATGCTCAGGCTTTGTTCTAAAATCTTAATCTCATTTAACACCATCCTTAACACCATTTTTGAAAATGACGAATCACGTTTCTGAATCTCATCGCGAACCGTGTCGAGTGTCGGAATCGGTGCATCATAGAAGTCAACTATTCACTTTCAATACTTCACTAAAAAAACCCAATCCAATCAACGATTTATATATGCACATTGCAAGATACACTGTATTATACTATTATTAAAACAAAAATGAATACATATTAAGCAAAATAATGTCAATTATCTTCCAAACTATATATGAACTCAATTTTCTTAAATAATTATGAACCATGTGAATTCATGGTTTGATGCTATTCATGATTCAAAAAATATCTCTAACAATTCACAATATTAACCTCGATTCAACAACCAGGGAAGGTCCTAAGGGCAATTGTACGCCAATTCAAGTGGTACGTGAGTTGGGTTCAGAGCGTTGTGAGACAATTCAGTTCCTATCTAACATCTTCAGAGGACAATTCCGAAAAACAAATCAAATCATATTATATTGAGCATTGAACTGAGGCTATAGGATAACAATTAACAGTTGATTTACAGATCAATATCATTTTATTATGCTGCCATCATAAGATAATTGGCCGGGTATGGCATAAATTTCATTATTCTTCACTCCATTCCGACTAGTCTTGTATTGTAAACAAGAAAAGGCAATAACGTATTTAAAAGAATGAAAGCCATCAATTACGGAGAGTGATTGGGATGTCCAAATTAACTGCTCTGGTGTATTACAATATTTAAAACTTAGCCATTATTCCATTAGTCATCTTACAATGCATATATATCATCCTGTAATCATGACAACCATGTATTAAGAAAGTACTGAAAGGAAATGTGACAAAAAAACGCTTACCCATAGGTCCGGTTCCAGTTTCTCGGCTGTAATCAATCAAATCTTTCATACTATTAACTACTTCTGATATCTGCAGCATAGACAACAAAGCAAAAGTTAATATCAAAATGCAAAATTATATTCACAACAAAGTTTTTATACATCCGTACTCATAAGAAAAACTCATGAACCTAACATATAGTTTAAATCTTTTTTTTCCAGCAGCCCATCCATATCGATTGATAAAAAAGGAAAATATGAGAAAATGAAACAATAAATGTAGAAATCTCATGTGTTAACAATTGTGAATGGCATTGTAGACACAAGCACTGCAGCATAGGGCCATGCTCGTCATACTAACAAAATAAGAGTTGAAACAAGAAATCTTGGCATTCTATGTCAAAACAAAGGAAATAAATACTACAACTACTGTGCTGAAATTATGGCTTCATAGATGCTCAAGGCTAAACTGTCATAAACCAACTGTTCAGTCTTGCAAAAGTTTCCCCAAACATTCATAATAGCTCATTGAAACCATTCAATAAGTGAACATGTGAACATCGAATCAAATGAAGATAAGCTTCACAATGTGAGGAGTTAAAACCCACTTTATAACCACAAGTAACATATGTGTGAATGAATTGTGAAATGGACAATGATTGATAACAATGGTGGAATTTACTTGAACATTCATTTGAAGATTAAATTGTACTGGCAAAGCAATTATGAGGAAGTATGCATAACAGATACTGAGGAACAGAGTACACTAGAAACAAAATATAGAATTACCTGAAGGCACCGTACATATCTCTTTGTATATCCTAAATCATTTACTAAAGGAACTTCCAAAGCCTTAGCCAATTGACGTGCTGACGAAACAAACCTACAAATAAGATGGATTGATAATCAAGCAAACATACAACTGATCCAACTTAGCAGATAGAATCTAAAATTATATGAGTTACCAATAATAATATTACACCTGAAATGTATCCATAACACCCTGCACTCCCATAGAGACTATGTGCACTGGAAACATTATTTACATGCTTGCTACACATACTTTTCATGATGTGCTGTCAACAGTTCAGTTGAACAAAACAATCTCAAGTTCATGAAAATATTGAAATGATGCTCTGAATGTAGTATATATAATAAGTTAAAATTTTACTAAATCAATAGCAGCAACCATCCCTGATCAACAAATCTACATGTGTGTGAAGAGAGAGAGGGAGGGATAAAATGTAAACTTTAAAAACTACCTAATTCAATATATCAGCACATTCAAAAACAGGATGGGGAACAGACCACAGTGCCTAAATTTATTGGCATTAGCCAGAATAAAAGTAGCTGAAAGCTTTCATATAATTTAGTGAAGCACGGAAACAAGAACATACTATAGGACTTACATGTTACAGTTATTTTGTAGTTCTGGAACTGATACACTTGAAGATGCATTCTGAGTAGCAGCCTGGTATTTTTGAGCTGCAGCCCCAAGCTGACTAACCTGCAAAGTACACATAACGATAGTAAAATAAAATTTAAATAATACTACATCAGAAGAATAGAAATGCTTCTATTTTCCTAAGCACTGAACACCATGCAAGATGAGAAGTCAAATACTATAAGTAATTGGACATTTAAAACCAGAGCATACAAACACATTTTCTGTTACGACTTATAATCTGAGGATGTACACAATTCAAAGTTAATATCATACAAATCAAATATAAATTAAACTTTTTAACAATGCCAAACAAATATCAAGCAACTGATTTCCAGATATCTGATCTATTATAAATGTGTATAGGCCGAAAATTCAAATTAAAAATTTTAAAAAAAAAAAAAAAAAAGACTTGCGTCATAGTAGAGATCATTTCAGTTGGGTTTGCAGTACAAGAGATTTCAAATTTGAGGCAATGGCATAGCCTAGATGTTCCATTAATCTACACCAAATTGAAAATCTTTATATTTTTTAACAATCTGGAACACCACAATATGGTAACAGGTTATTTGCCATTCAGAATACAAGAGTTACTACAATTACCTTATACTTGATTAAAAATATCAATGACAAAAAATTTCTTATAATCCCAAAACTGATACCATATGCGTAAGCATAATGCAATCAATGAAATCCAGATGCTATGAGAAAGTAAATTTATTGAAAAGTGTAAGAGGCATGTAGTACATAGATATTATTTCTACCCATCAAGCATAAAAAGAAATCCAATGAACCTTCAAGTTCAAATAATATAAAATAATAGATAATATATTAAATTTGAGAAAGGCCATACATCACTACTGTATTGAGAAACTAATACGAATATTGTTCAGTTAAAATTACTTAATCATATCTTAAATTCACCAATGTACTAAACCACGCACTCGAGACCAAAGCCCTAGGTTAAATCTTCATTTCACTTTAAAGCCCAACAGTTTTAATGAAGCTCAAAAACCTTGTGGTTTTGGGGCTTCTTTTTTCTAAAGCTCGAAGTCAGCCCATTCAAGGCTTATTTTAATTCAGGTCCATAATAGCTTTATATGCAGCCTACTTTATGGGATAATAGCTCAAACCTAACTTTTTTCCTAATCATTTTAACTTCTAATAAACTTCAAAAAGTCAACTGAATCGTCTAACCTCCTATGAATCTGAAAAGTGGTGATAAAATCCAATGAACCTGCTAAACGCTGCACAAGGTTTCAAACGTGGAAAAAGATAACCAGATGTTTATGAGTTGGAGAACCTATATATTCTAGTAGATGGTTAAGAGAATCAGACTGGTTGCATTCTCAACATCTACTTCTCGAGCAAAGACAACCACTACCAGAAGTTCAAGTGTGTTTCTTGTTAGAGTATTAGGATGTAATTTTTTGTCCAATTTTCAGAAGTTATATTGATATGCAGTCCTATTTTATGATTTTTAGAGCTATTATATGATGTTTTAGCCCTCCTACTTACATAATTGAGGAGTATTGATTTATTTATTTATTGGTTCTAAAAGTACACTTCTTTGTTACGAAGCCCGTGTCTTGCGCTTAAACCCGAAGGATAGATGCACCTCAACTGCACTTTGAGCATTTTAATAGTCTAAATTTCACATATTACATAACATTTACTCTTCACATGGTGCCCATGTCACAAAGAGAGGCAAACATGTGATGCGAGCATTGGGTCACCAAAAATATTATTTGTTATAGTTTCTTTCAGAAAATGTAAGTAAATATTTTCACAAAATAACTTCAAAACGTGTTTTGCTCAACTAAAAGGGTTTTAACACTATTTCAGTGTTTGGTAGAGAGGCATGTCCAGTTTCAAATTCTAGTGATAAAATTCCTACAAAAGCATTACCTGGATATGAAAAAACCAAGTTCGCTTTTTTTAACCAAATATGTTAACTACTTGTTTTCTGTTTTCAAGAAAAAATAAAAACAGAAATCGTGGAACTGTCCAAACCATGGCTTTTAGTTTCCCAGAACCAGACCTACAGGAACATTAGCAGAAAGATTCCTTCTTCATAATGTAATAAATAATAATGTTAATATTGCTCAAGCTCCTTGGGAAGAAACACTATAGCAAAGTAAATGTTTCTTGATCTTCTATAGATTGAATGAGAAAGGTGTCCAGATAATGCAATACAAAGATATTCTCCTTTTGCGCACATGTGCGCACATTTGGCTAGGTGATGTACAAATTCATATACCTAATCAAGTTGATAGCAATTCTGCTTCAAATTTATTTGGTCCACGATTGACAGTAACATAAAGCCCCTTCTAACATAAACTGAATTATTTTATCACTAACCTGAGGTATTAACAATCTTCGAGGGATAAGCTCCTCATGACGACGAGCACAAAATTCCCAAGAACATATCTGGTAGAGAGAGAAAACAAGATATGAAACAAGTCATTAAATAATGTACCTAAAGATGAAAGGCTGTTGGAACAACAAAACATTTTAGAAGTGTAACCTTCAAGTCAGGAGAGAAAACTATCCGTAATTGACCATCACGAACAACCCGAAGTTGCTCAAAAACACTTTCCTGTATTGCTTTAGCATAATCCAGGACAATTTGCCCAGATGAATTTTGATACTCACGAGGCATATCAACATAAAGAAGTTCTTCCAATGTACCACTTTCATACTTGATTTTGAAGAGTCTAGGGAGAACCTCGACAGTTGCTTCTGCATAGGAGTAATAAGCAAGACTAGTATCAATACAGATAGAAAACCCCATTTATTTCACTTATACACATACAGCATTAAAGATTAAAAAGTGACAAAGCAATCAAAACGTACCAAAACCACGGCCTGGCTTGCGATTACATATCTCGCAGTGCCATACATCCTGCACAATTTGCGAGTAAAATTATCCACCATGGATAACAAAAATGTGGAATTTGAAAAGCAAAGGAGACTCTGATTTTCAAATATTCTAATTTACTCAAACGGTCAAACCCACTATTCCTACTCTGAAGTGAAAGACTTCAAAACTATAACAGATACCAAGGACCAAGGTCTTTCAAACAATAAACAATTCATGTTTAAGGAAACCACCATTAGGTTAAACATCATGTGCATTATTAATTTTATAAGTATTTCTTAAACCAGACCTGAGGAAAAACACCAGTCGTTTGCCGTCCACTTCCATACATTGAAACACACCACTTCTTCTTGGCATGAGGAGCATAGTACTCCGCCACACATTTCCTCCAGAATTCAATACTATTATCCTGCACAGAGAATATACATTATTGCAAATTTAGTCATTGGACATGTCAAAAAAAATACAAATAGTCCCTGTATGGAACTCTTACATCAGGTCTATGTTGTTGCTGATACATGTACATAGTCAAACGCCTGGCACACATCCCTGGTTCATACACTGGTTTCACAGGAGATCTCAAAGGCAAATTCTGCTGTTGAAACTGCTGCTGTAATTGGGATCGTTGTTGAGGCATAGCCTTCATGAGTTGCTGTTGCTGGTGTTGTTGTTGCAGTTGAAGCAGTCTTTGTTGATGCAAAAGGTTAATCTGGGCAGCTGCAGCCTGAGAGGACTGCCTTGACATCTGGAGGAATTGCTGCTGTTGGTGTTGGTGCTGCTGTTGTTGCTGTTGGTGCAAAAATAACGACTGATCTGAATGTTGGGGTTCCATCTTAATGGGTGCCATGTTTCTCATGGTTTGCATTTGTTGTGGTTCTAATTTTACAGGACCAAGATTTCTCAACGATTGTAACTGCTGCTGATCATTAGTTACCTGTGGTTCCATCTTGACAGACCCAACACCACCTAACCCCCCTCGAATTGATTGAAATTGCTGCTGCTGTTGTTGTTGTTGCTGCTGCTGCTGCTGGGCGTGATGAGCAGAGAACTGTTGCATTGGCTGCTGATTATGCTGGAAATTCTGAGTTTCAAGCTGTTGGGACTGTTGTTGATCAGGTATTAACTGGTTACCAGAAGGGTTGGAGAATTGTTGACTCTGAACTTGACCAGAAGAACCAGGATTTGCCATGTTAGACTGTACATATGATGACTGAGCATTGAAGCCAATCCCATTGCCAACACCAGACAGCGGGTCAGACTCAGGCCCAGGGTCCATACTGCCACGCTGGCTACTCCCTGGGCCTGGAAGCCCAGAACTTGGACCTCCATTTCCAAAAGACTGATTCATAAGGGATGAAACATTGGGCACATTTCCAAGCACATTCATGTTACTATACTGATTTCGAGGGGACACAAGTGAAGGGAAACCTGTTTGGGAAGGCACAGGACCCCCTTGTGCTCCCAACATTCCAGAATTTGACCGCAAGAGTGAAGGTGAAACAGACTGAGAACCACCAATTGGAGTGGGTGGCCCTGACAGTACCATCCTCCCAATATTAAAATCTACCAGAAGATCAAAGACTATCTAAAACAGCATTAAGGTAGAAACAGTTACACAAAAAGGTCTGGAAAACTAGACTTGGAGCTCAATTCGAATGACATTGCACCACTACATCCAAAGTCGCATTCAGAGTCGTTATTGTGCACCAAGAGAAATTGGGAAGCTTTGCGCCTGAGCATCTGATGTTGAGTTTTACCAAACACAAGGCCAAGACCAAAAAAAACCAACACCAATGAGCATGTTTTTCTTCTCAACATTCTAGATTTCCACTTTCTTGGCCAGGCCAGAAATCCACCAATGAAGTTTGCATGAATCTCTGTACAAGTAATTGGTTCTTTAGATCCACTGTAGCCTCAAACACTTCACAAAACCCAACCAACTAATGAATCAAAACACCCACTGCAAAAGAAAACCCAGCTGAGTAAATTCGAATAGCTGAGACCCTGAAACCAAAAACCCACATTAAATTGATCCACGCCAATTGGTTACAGTCAATTCCCAAAAGAAACCCAAATCTCAAAAAACAAATTAACTCAACCCAACCCAAACCAGCCAAAATAGCATAAGAAATATATATAAAAACCAACTCTTTCCTCACAACCCCTAGCTCAAGTTTCAATATCCAAAAAAACCATCAAAACCCAAAAAGATTTCAACTTTGCGTACCCAAACAAAACATAAAAATCACTACACAACTCAAACAAATCGATCAACCCACTATTTTCCCTAAATCAGGAATCAACAGAAAAATACAAAACAACAGATGAAAATACAGAATACTGAAAAAAATGAACACTTACCAGAGTTCAAATTGAAAGTAGATAAAAACTGAATCAAAATTAACAGAAAATCCAATTCGGTATTAATAATCTTCAGTGTTTGGCGGGGCTCCGATTATTGCAAGTAACATTGAATATGAGGAAGAGGAGGAGCTAAAAGGCGTCTAGGGTTTTTTGTGTGGTTGCTTTAGCCAATCTATATCTAATGAGCTGCTGGTGCTTGGTCTGGTCTGGTCTGGTCTGGTCTCTGAGTGTTCTTCGCTGTATTCTAGAGAGAGAAAGTGAAGGTGAGGAGAGAGAGTGTGTGTTTTGTGAGTCCTTGCGGACGTCAAATTGGTATTCAATTGGATTGAATTCTGTTTCTCTCTCCTCTCTCTCTCTCTCTCTCTTTCTGGTGATATCAAGTCAAATGCATTCTCTTCTTTTTCACTGGTTGTGTGCTGTGCTATGTTACAATACATACACATGCATCATACAACCATGCATGCATACCATCAGCTTGCCCCGCCGCTTGGGCACGCCTCACATTTCAGGTATCCAATAAGACGTCTATGTGGGTCCATAAAAAATCATGTTATGTTTTTGGAATATAAATCTTAACTAATGTACTTGTAAAGACTTGTTTTTTAATAAGGTTTGAAATAGTACTTGTAAAACCTAATTCGTTTCCGTTTAGTCTCAAAACCGTATTAAATAAAGACATTCCGTCAAATTTACTGACGAAATTCGTAAGTGTTTTGCTGTAAATTTTTTTGTTTTCTTTTCGATTTGTCATTAACGTTGCCAATAAGGTTATAAAAAAATGTGGCAAATAAGGAGCAGAGATCCCTCGCCACTCTCTCCTCCGGCCGCCGCCCCCTTTGTTCGCCACTGTTTCTCCCTCCTCAGTCCGCTTCCTCGACGTCTTCTCTTTCTCTCCTCCCTCCAACACTGCCGAATTCTCCTTCTCTCCTCCCTCCAACGCCACCAACAATTTCCCATTTTTTCTTCCTCCAACAATTCGATGGCGATGGTGGCCTCAACAGAGCGGAGATGGTCGCCCTGGTTGTCGCCGTAAATCTTAAGGTCAATTTTAGCGATGAGCATGTCAACGCTATCCTCGAAATAGTGTTTCACACTTATAGCGATTTCATCGACGGTGACTAGGGGTTGAATCTGGATGAGGCGAAAGGGATTTCTTTGATGTCACTTCCTTGTCGATTGTGGATGAGAGGTTGGAGGAGATGCAAAAGAAGCAGATTCATCGTTGTAAGTGCTTATATGAGACGGTAGTTTGGGCATAAGAAGTAGAACGATTTTGAACGATTAAGCAAACGCTAATCCCACTCCGGTATTTTGGGAAGATTCATCACAGAAGAATCTCTAAATCGTTCAAAATCGTTCTTAATCGTCCACTGGTGGCATGGGCGGTGTCGCCCAATCACGAAATTGTGTGCGATGATAATGGAAAATTGTGGACAATTTAGAGATTCTGGTAAAGAGACTGTCGGCAAAGCCGGTCAAGGACGGGAAGATGAAACGGAGCAATGGTGATACTTATTCAGACGCCGAATGGTCGAGGGAATTGGGGCCATCGACGGAGATTTCAAAGAATATGGTATTCAGCGGAGATGAAAGAGGATGGCTGGTGCTCATATGGCAAGTATACCAGAGTCGCGCAAGCAGTATAAGACTGGTGAAAGTCCGAGTTATCGTAATCACAGGAAATGATGGTTTTTTTCGATTTTTAACTTAGTTGAAGCTTAACTAACTACTAGAAAGCGGTAAACCAAAACAGGGGAGTGGTGAGTTTTTGATTGAACAAGCATGCAAATATAATTACAGTAATGAAAAGACGAAAATTGAGAGTGAGAGAGATTATCAATGGAGAGAACGTGATCGGGATGCAATTGATTTATGAAAGATTGATAGGTTAACTAGTTTGCTCAAATATAGTTGCCTAAGTTTCGTTACCCAAGCCACTATACTCGGGAGTCCACTGTAAGGCTCAATTCGAGACTCAAAGCGAATACGCCGGCCTCGATGACCTGCACGCAATTGCTCCCACAGGCATATTACTACAAGGGGACACATACGCTTTGGCTTTGCGACCGTCTCTATTTAGGGCATGTGGTGCTCTTGAGAATTGTTACTTCAAGATAGTCGCCCCTACTAAATGATTTGATCCGCGCGAGACAAATTCATTGTAAGGATGAAGCCTGTGTTATGATCAAAGACGCGGATGATCAAACCATGTCTAGGCATTAAATTCAACGAATCACCATAACAAAATCGAGCAAGTTATAACAAGTACAAAATTGAGCAAATAATTGAATAACAATATATTAAAGTAATTCATCAAGTAAACAATAAAAAAAATTCAATTTTAATAAGAAATGAACTGTAAAATAGAAGTAAATCAATCCCAAAATCACAAATTTGATAGCAATCTATGAACAAGACAAGCCTTGTTCTTGATATGCCACTAATCAAGACTTGGAAACCACAAAACACTTCTCTCTCTCTCTCTCAAAGGTAAATATGGATGAAGGATGAAGTGTGGAGGCTTTGAAAATTGTGGAAGAGGTATGAAAATGAGGGAAATGTAGGTAGAGGGCAAAGTCCGAACTCCCTCAACCTTAGCTTCTCTTTCTATTTATAGACAATGGACTTGGCGTCGCGACATCGCTCTTCTATGCCGCGGTGTTACGTGATTTCTGCCTTGTTGACTTCGGTTGACCTGCTGGCATGTTGCGGCGTAGAGCTCTGATGCCGCGGCGTATCTTTTTGTTTTTCTTGTCAAAATCGATTCGGCTTTTGCTCCCTTTCGTACCCCGAACCTTCTCGTAATGACCTGAAAATCATCAGAATACTAAAACAATAGTTATAGGGCACAAATAAGCTCAATTTAGCACAAAATATATAAATTTAAGCCAAAGTCATTTTTTCATTAACTTAAACACGAAAGTAAGGCAATTAGCACTCAAATCGGGCAATTCAAGGGTGAAACACGAAGAAATAAGGACACGCATAGCATGATTTAGGGTTCAATAACTAGTACAAATTATACTAGTTATCAAACCCCTAAACTTAAGCTCAAGCATGTTCTCATGCGAAGGAGACAAAAAGGAAAAGAAACCTAAATTATGCTACGCTACATGCAACTATCCTACATGCAATCCTAAATAGGCATACATCTATCGTGCTCATACAAACCAAACATGTTAGCGTACATTCATGCAAAAATTCTCTCCTATATGTACAATAACAACAAACATCAAGGCATTTTCACAGGACAAAGTTTCAATGAGTTTCAAGGTTATAGCAAAATTTCACCGTGTGTGTTATCCTTGTAGTCGGGTCCTTCTCAATTCCAACTGTAGTTATGCTAGGTTCAACTAAGATTTTGTGTTTTCTCTTCATAGGCTGAGTAAGTCTCTTTTCTCTACTAATCTAGAGGTCCTTAGCTATCAGGATCAATAGGTCTTTATCTATGTCGTAATGTAAGGTTTAGGGTGAATGTGTGGTAAGGATATTTAACGAAGCTTATAACCTACACCTATAGTGAACTCGATATTCATCTCTCTCACGTCACACAACCCAAATTGTATTCCCATTTGACACTTGACCTCTATTATGATCTATCAAACATAGGGGAGACTTGTGATCATATTTTTCTATTTTCTTTTTTGGACTATTTGCATCTTTTCATGAATGATACTTTCTTTTTTGTTTTTGTCCAAACTTTTTTTTAGATCTGACACGTGCATATTTGATACATTATTATGGTGTTTTATCCCTTAGTTTATCTT
>JAYMTF010003118.1:0-16078 GCA_036897485.1 Pelargonium nanum | reverse complement strand
GAGTGAGAAACATTGTTACTACGAGTATGATGTCCCGTTGCTTATCAAAAAAAAAAAGTAGGGATATTACAGTAGAGGAGGTCATGGATATTATTATAATTGAGAATCTATATTAACTATAATTTATACTAATATATTTTCTAACAATAACTAATAACAAATAAAGAGAATGATTAGGCAGAAGAAGATAATAGGAATGCAGTCTGTTTTTCAAGCATAAATTCTCTGCAATGGAGCATCAAGCATCATACTTCATTTACCTCCATTGCATCTTTCCTGCTATTTAGTTATAACAATAATAACTTCCAACTCAGACGTTAGTCAGTGCCATTGTGCTCATGCAAATCTCTTTACATTGATTCGTTAACCATTTTCTTCACTTCAGATCCAGAGAATACTGAGCATAGCATACTTAGTTCCCAAGGATCTATGATAAAAAATACAATCTTGACACCTGGGCCTACTATGATGTCAGTACTCTTCAAAATATAATGTCAGTGCCCTACAAGATGTCAAGATTGTGGAAACAGACACAATTCTAGTAATGGTGAGGATTCAAGTCTAACCATTACATATTATCAATAACTGCTTGCCAAATTGGCGCATCACCAATCAGTTGTTTCTCTCCCTAACACGATCTTTTTCTCCAGACAAGCATGACCAAGAGGAAGCCAATCTCAAATGCTAGAAATAGTAAGTGTCCCCAATGGGGTTATAAATGTGAGCAAGTGTTTAGTCATTGTGTCCTCTTTTTTTTGGTCTATATACTTCTAGATTTTCCTCTTGATCCATGTGGTGTAAGCAGCCTCTTCGAAGCCAATTCAGAAGCACTGCAACATGTGTGCCCAAATATGGGGTAGCTAAACTTCACTATTATACTTGAGAAACTGCAAACTGATTTGAGCAGACTTTGCCCAAGTACATATCCAAACTAGTGTAACATATTACTACCCTAAAAATTCATGAAATCTTTCTACAAACAAGAAAAATAATTTATGAAATCTAAACTATTAGAAACTACTGACATGACAGTATATCAAACTCATCTCACAGAAAGCCTAGCACTAGATTGCAAGACAAAGCAAATTAGACTGAAAATAAAGTTTTGCAGAAAGTTACCTAGTTGTCCCAACTAAAACAGGACGGCCCTGACTGAACATATATGCAACTTCTCGACTGACATATTCCCATTTACCGCGAGCGGTCTAGCACAGTACACAACACAAAACATAACCAGGGTGACAGAATATGCTTGAATTATACACTAATTATAGAAAGAGATAGCAAACAAGAAATTATTAAATGGCATACAGCAAAAGCTTGTGTAGGTAAATCTTTACGAATATTTGGAAGATTTGTAGGCACTTCAATAACTGGTATCTGGAACATTTTCAAGAATTCATTCTCCTGTAATGACAAAATGGGAAATTCAGCATAATAACTGTACTATAAAAAATAAAATAAACACAACATTTATTATTAAAAAAAATACTAGTAAAAGATACTAAAAATCCATAAAAACAACATACTTCAGTTTTTGCTGTCCCAGTCATCCCTGACAACTTCGGGTAGAGCTTAAACAGTGATTGGTATGTAATTTGTGCCAAAACAACGGAATCAGCCTAACAAGCAAAAACAATATTGCAGCTCTGAATAAGATGTGTACAAAATTTTATGTATGTACTCATCCAGTGAAAACAAATTCAGAAACTAATAGTTGAACATTGAGATATACCTGAACCTTCAAACCTTCTTTGGCCTCTATAGCCTGGTGGATTCCCATAGACCATCTCCTTTTCTCTTCAACTCTGCCCGTCAACTGCCAAAATTTATAAAGAATATTAAGCATATAACAAATGCACAAACACCGTCATGAGCGTGATTTTCCTAATACCATCAATGTAAGCATCAATACTTGTCAAAATAACTAAAATGTTAAAAGTCTATCAGATAATGAGAATACCCCCCAATAAAAACCAACATTCTTGCAGGGGTCAAGAATATGTGTCCACAACACATCAGAAATGTATCATGCATTCCTTCTTTTGTTTTGTTTTCTTTTCATTTTTTGACATGACACATTTGCACTCTGACGCATAATGAGGACCAACATATATTGTGTGGAAGAAGCCTCTATCATTTTAGCTTCAGGAGGTTTTAAAAAATATCAATAGCTAACACTGCAATATCTTATTAATATTTTTTTTCCAGGGTACTAATAATAATCAAGGACTATACAGAAGAAGAGGACTAAGTGACTAGAAAAATGATAATTCAAGAAATAAACATACAATCTGATGATACCTCATTGATCATTTGAGCTTCCCCATTTCTAATAATGTATTGGACATCCCGCCGGTAGAACTCTTTAGCCTTTAAAGCATTCATAACAAATCTACAATATTCCAATAAGAATTACTAAGTCGAAAGAAAATAAGCGATTCCGATGGCCAATGCTAGGCTAAAAATAAATAGGTCCCCACAGGTAGAATTCTACACAATCAGCAGGCCATACCCCTTTTTTTCTAATCCACTTCAATTGCTTATAGTGATGGAAGGAACTAAGATGATGGAACAAAAAAATTCCAAAAAGAAAAATATAAAAGGAAAAAGGAGAAGGAATATAACTATAAGAAAACACTGGAAAATTACTCAAGCAGTCTAAATAACAATTAAAAGGACAACTCTAATGTTGATGATCTTCTACACCAATACCATGATACAAAAGGTATCACCAAAAAAATTCATACTAACCTTGCCCATGGGTCATTTTCATCCCACAGGTCATTTGTCTCGAGAGCCATCTCAGCAAGCACTATTCCTTCTTCAGTCAACTCCACTGTATTATGTTTAAGATCAACTGTATAATGCTGTAACCACAATTGGTCAATTGAGTAGGTCACAAGTCAAGTCAAGAGTAACAAAATGATATAATATAACTAAAGGCAACAGCAAGAGACTGGACTTACACGGCCTTGTTCAAGAAGCTCAGCCACTTTAGCAGCAACCGGATATCTTGCAGCATCTTTATTATCCTGAGACAATGAAGGTAACAAAAAAATTAGAAACTATTGTTGGAAAAGCAGGAATAATCATAAGGTAAATGCCTTGAAAACATGGGTTTTAGTCAATAAATTAGCCTACATGTAAAAAGCATCGATAAAGCTGCATACATATAAATAAATAAATAAAATAAAAACAAATAAAAAACTCCACCACTCCCAGGCCCCACAATTGTATTGGTGGGTGCCTTGCACACTGGTCCTTTTTTATCTAGATATATGAAACTTTACAAGTCTCAATCATATTAGTTGTTTGTGAGATGGTGACTACTGAGATTTCAGAGTACTACTTGAAGTCTAAAATTACAAACCTCAAAACAGATTATGGAAAAATAATATGTTAGATAGCTGGCAAGAATTACCTCGCCACTTATTAACAAAGGGCTTCTTCCTTCGTCGATAAGGACTGAGTCAACTTCATCGACTATTGCGAAATGAAATGGCTGAGGCCTGTTTTTGTACATTTACTCTCAATTATCCAGCAAAACAAATAAGGAGGAACTTCAGAAATATTTAAAAATGTACCATCTCATAACAAGTTGTTCACTGTTTCCAGCAAGATTATCTCGAAGATAATCAAAACCAAGTTCCTAGGAAACATTCAGCAAAACAGTAATATCAGTAGCAAGAACAAACAGTATAGTAGGTAATTCAATCGTCTGGTCTACCCCAAGACAGTGCCAATATGACTGCTCTGAAACTACCACCCCTCAACAAGGGCTTCAGCAATAGAAATAACTTACAGAATTATTGGTGTATGTAATATCACATCCATAGTTAGATCTCCTTTCTTCACCTTTCATCCTCTTCTGCATATGCATATAATATCAGATAGAAGCCATAACAAGTGCAGTATACACATCCACTATCATAGTCATTGAAATACATCAAACTTCGATATCCAAAAATAGAAAAACATTTGCAATTCAGCCTCAGCATTCTCGTATTTAATATCACTTGTCTAGAGGGACATCTTACAGCAATGCATAAATGATTTGCACCAATGCATTAAAGGCATACATCTTACAAGCTAGTGAAACTTATTTGTTGGTACAAATGATATAAAATATGAGACAGTCATAAACATATTTGTACATATGCTTAAATAGTAACTTTCTAGCAGATCATGTTTAAATGTAAAAATAAAAGACAGCCAAAATAAATACCTAACATGATAGTTAATTTTAATTAACCAGTTCAACCTCTCAAAAAAAAAAAAAAAAACAAGTCCATGTTTTTTTTTAATTTAACCAATATTTGTTTTTCTTATCATTTATTTTATTATCTAGCCATGTATCATGAATAATAAAGATTAAAGAGATCACCTGATTATGACTAGCCAAGCCACAATTCAGTAAGCTCAAGGGGAAAATTCTGGTTTATATCACAATCAAAACCAATTAAATTTGGCTCTTCAGATCATTTTTAACCCCATTTCATTTTCCCATTATTGATAAGAGTGATATGTGATGTATTCTTCAATGTTAATTGCTATTCACTTTTCATCTTTTTCTCAATTTTTCACTTACTTCTACATATGAAGCATGGGTACTCCAATGAGAAGGACGTACTCACGTACTTGTACCGGGTCTCTACTACTCGCACTTCATGGGTACTTTTGGGTACATCCCGGGTACTTACCCAAATAAAATGAACCGTATATTTTCTTGGGTACAGTCAACATATAATATAGGTACTTCTCGGGTACTTCAAAATATATATATAATTAAAATCTACAGATTTTTAGGGAAAATAATGAAGTATATAAGTTTAATGCAGTCTTGGAATAAGAAATGCAACTAATTAATTAATGCAGATCACATCTTTTCCTCTTCTTAGTCATCCAACCTGCCATCTTTGTAAAAATAAAAAACCCAAACTCTGAACTTACATTTTGCACATCCTTCATTCTTGTAATTGACCATTCTCCACAAACCAAAACTTATGGTCTTCCTTCTTTTCTTCTGTTATTAGCTATAAATTTTTTAACATATATATTTAGTTTTTAATTATTTTATATATAAGTACCCCCATCGTACCCGTACCTAGACTTTTTGAAAAACAGTTGTTCCGACGTACCAGGTACTCATACACGTACTCGTGCTTCATTGCTTCTATGTATAATTTAAATTGAAATATAAGGTCCAAAATTCTCAAGACTTAAGCCTTGGCAGATCAACATTTATACCTTGTCTCACACATTGACTTCAAATTTTGATCCCCACCTAAAATTAAATTAATACTTTGATATTGAAGCTTTTACTCCATGTATTTGTACCTGAATAAGGCCCACTGATAAACCTAAAAAGCGATGAACCCGCCCCATCCATTCAGCATCACGTTGAGCTAGGTAATCGTTTACAGTTACCACTGTAGAGAAGACAAGCAACCAAAGCGCATAATTAAGTTTAACTTTAAAAAATTTAAGGAAATAGAAATGAAACATTGGCTTTCCGCCAGCATAAAGATCAGCTACAAGTCTTCAAGTATGAAGAATTCAAATAATGCAAAGCATACCATCTCACTTAGCTTACACCTAATATTATGCCATTATTTTCTCCAAAAGCACTATCTTAAACTTGTAAGTTAATGCTTGAGCATTGCTGCACCTAATGTTATGCACTGAAATCAGTGTGCAAGTATCTAGAAATATCATACATAATCTCCCATCTTCATAAGTTTAATGATGATCATTAACAAAAGAACATCAATCTCATATGGGCTTAGCAACTCTCTAATACAAGCAATTCTTGCATGTTATGCACGCCTTTACATATCATAGTCACTTTTTAGTTCTAAAATTCCCAGTAAAAAATACTATGCATTCAGTGGATGAAATACTTATAAATGACCTATAATAATTTCACTAAGTTGCCATTAAGTGTATCAAAGTGCATTAAAGGAAAGACTGGTAACAAATGGGTTAACTAAGGAGATAGCATTAGATAGATTAGAGTGGCTTATTAAGCATGTTGTAAGTTAGCTAATCACAATTGTTGGCCCCGATGAGGAGTACATGCATCATGTACATTAAATTAGATTGTTTGAACAGACAACAAGTCAACAACTCCATATGAGTTTTGCAATAAGGAAATTATTTTTCAAAACAGTAACAACCATTTATCATAATACTCAGAATAAAACCATACCATGAACACCCTTTCCAGTCAGCGCATTAAGATATGCAGCCAATGTGGACACCAATGTTTTTCCCTCACCCGTTTTCATCTCCGCTATGGACCCGTCATGAAGCACCGCCCCACCAATGATCTTAGTCAATTTGCAAAGTACAAATCAGAATGCACAGCTCAACTTTTAAGTGAAAAAAAAAAAGTGACAAACATGTAAGTAGAGATATGTGTACAACACATGCATGTGCTGACAGACCTGCACATCAAAATGGCGCATTCCAAGCTTCCTTTTTGCTGCTTCGCGAACAACAGCAAAAGCCTCTGGAAATATCATACCCGGACAAGATTCACAATCAGCTTAGAAAAACATATAGTTTTCAATTTCTATTATGGTGTGTTTGGGAACCAGCGTTTCATTTCAAATGTTGGATTTTAGCCAAATGAGGTGTTTGGAAACTCCAAGAATTTGGATTTGGATTTGGATTTGAGTCAAATCCAACAGCATTCAAAACATGCATTGAACATGAGATTTCAAATGACAGTTCGTCATTTGAAATTCTATGATTTCCCAAACATTATATTTGTGTTGTACAACATTTCAAATCCAAAATTTCAAATCAAATCCATGTTCCCAAACGCAACCTTAAGGTACTATTTCAAATGTGGAAATTGAAACAAAAGAACTAAAGGCTTAACCAGCTTGAATATCTGCCAGTGTCTCTCCTCGTCCCAGCCTCTGCCTGAACTCCAATGTTTTTGCAGAAAGCTAGAAAAGACAACAACAAAACCATTAGTACAAATGACCAAAAACAGAAGTACTTAACACAGACAGATTCAAATGAAACCCACAAACCTGCTCATCAGAGAGCCTTTGAATCACAGGCTCGAGAGCATTAACAGAATTGACAAGACGATAATAGTCTCGAACAACCCAGTAGTTCAAGCTTGTAACATCACTACAGTTCTTCCTCAGACTACCCAAATTCTCCTATAAGAAAACACTTAACCCGGATTATAGAAAATATATATATATTCAAAGAGGCATTTCATCGAACAGGTGGTGGGCAATAGATAAAGCGAAAGATAACCTTGATAGAGGCAGCAACTGGAGTGCGAAACCGAGGTTTGTGGAGGAAAAACAGTGAAGAAGGAGGAAAATGAGGAACTGGGTTGTTATTGGTGAAGATGATGGTGCCATGTGAAGGTGGTTTAGGATTGGAAATAGGGGTGATGAAGAAAGAGAAAGAGGGTTTGTTGATAATAGAAGGTGCAGTGGCCATTTCTTGTAGTAGTGTTGAGTTTTGGTATCGAATTTAGCTTTTGCTTTCAGCTTTAGTACCAAATCTCTGTGGCCTTGTTTTGAATCACCATCTCTTCCGTCTAAAATATAATGCAGACGCTGGTTTATATACAGTGTGGTTGGTAAAATAATATTTTTGACCTCAAAATCTCATTTTCTATAACAAGTTCCTTTCACAAATCAATCAATCAAGGTCGAACTTGGTACCCAGAGTTAGGATTGGGCAAAAATATAACCGAAACCGACAAACCAAACCGAACTAAACAATTAAGTTCGGGTTTTTTTATATAACGGTTCAGTTATAGACCAGTTATAGTATAAATATTTTTATGTCGGTTCAGTTTTCGGTTTCACATATATATTTTATTAATTAACTGAACCGAACCGAATATATATATACACACATGTATATAAATAAGAATTATCAACTACGAGTTTCAGATTTCTAGTATTCACTGACAAAATAAAAATTAATAAATTATTAGATTTCATTTCAAACTCCAATTCTCCAAACTTTTGGAGTTGAAAGTCCTATATCATTTAGATTTTCTTTCACACTATATAGCCAAAACTTAAACCAGCGAGACGAGTGATTGAGCTTTTACAGACCGGAGGGGAGGTTTCCAGTGCCTTGGGTCTAGTTTTAGACGATATTCGTCAATTAATTTATAATTTTTCATGCGTGAAGTTTCATTTTGTTCGTAGATCGGCAAACAAGGTGGTCCACTCTTTAGCGAGGTCGTCAGTTTCCGTAGTTAGGCCTGAGGGCTGGATGGGGATTCTAGGCCCTATTCCTTTAGCTTATATTTGTATGGATGACCTGATTGCTTAATAATATATCCATCTTTGGCTTTCAAAAAAAAAAAAAAAAACCAGCGAGACGAAAGTCATGGTTTCATGCTCTCTCTGATGCTCTTTATACTCATCAAAATTCCAAACCTCATATCATTTTTAACACCACACTCTTTGGTGAAGATCGGGCTATGGACACGTCTTCAAAGTTTAATCAGGTATTGTACATTTTGTGGCTACATATAAAATATAAATAATCTTAACTAGTAGTGTCCAATTTGGTACACTTTAAAGTTTCATTTGTTCATTTTAGTTAGTAAGAAAGTTTACTGTCCAATTTGGTACGCGATTGAAGTATACTAAACCAATTCAGTACATAGTTAAATCTCAGTTAATTTTTTCATCCAAAAATAATGACATGTATTTATATAAATATAAATAATAATACAGTCATCAGCTGACTAGGATTTATTTGTACAACTAAGATTTTCATATGAGATTAAATACTCTCTTATTTTAGGCTAAAAATAAAATGTTTCTACAATACAATCCGACCTAAAATTAATCCGATCAATTTTTGGATCGGGTCGGATTTGTACTGGAAAAATACGAATCAGATTGGATCATACAAATTCACTCTTCTTATACTAAAAATCAAAATTTTATTAAATCTGAACCAATCTGACCTATTTTGGATCAGATTCAGGTTATTTTATAGCAATTCGAACCCAAAAAAATTTGATCTGAATCCTATCAAAAATGCAAATTGTCGCCTATTAATAACTTGTGAAAATTATTAAATATGTTGAAGAGTTAAAATCATTAAAAAAATAAGTTAACTCTACTATGAAGTCAAGTAGAAAAAACAAAGTAACAGAGTCTACGGTAAAAATAAAAATATGACAAAATGAGCTAAGAATGCTAAATCTTATACATGATAATACCTAAGAAAAAACATTGAGACTGACGTGTGTTCTAATGTAAACTTTTTAGCTATCAAACTGTTGTAAATGAATGATAAACAACTAACACATTGTTTTTCAACTAAATCTACTCAAAATGACGAAAACTTAATAAAAACAGAAATCATGTCTGATACGATAATCTTGCAAAATTCAAACGTAACAAGTCCAAAAACTTAACAACTAAAAATATAAAAGTTTAAGAGGTGAAATATAAATCAATGTTCATATATGTGTGAGTGAGCCTCAATGCTCCATGTCCCCATCTTTCTGATGACCCTCTCCAAATATTCAAGTTCTAGTGACTCTACTTCTTGAATTTTCCGGTTGAGGTTTGACACGCCTTTTTTTTTCTTTTTTCTCCAACATTCACCAAATACTGACTTGAATGACCAGGCTTAGAAAAAAAAAAGAGAGAAAAAAGAAAAGAAAAGTGAACACTAAAACTATCTTAAAAATTCAAGAGGTGCAAATAGAAAAAAGTAAACATACATTTAGTATTGCCACTCCACTTTCTGAGTTTTGGTATAAGCCATAACCTTCAAATATATTTTCCCGCTGCCTTTGAGTTGATTCGGGTGTTTGTCTATCCATACTTGATTGTTGTTCACCTTGAGATGACTTTTCTGGCATGACACATTCCTAAATTATGGAAAATGCAATTAGTAATAAAAACTTAGAAGTATACACATTCATGTATGCATATAAAACTAATGAACACTTATTACCTCAACAGTGTTTATAGTTCCTTTCGTAGTTGGACATCCTCTTTTATTATGTCCCTTGGTGTTGCACATAGAGCATCTCATCATTTTTTTTGGTTTTGCGACATCAAGTGATCCATCAATGCCAATATTTGTACCAATTTCATCTCCATCAACCGTACCACTTTCACTAGCCCTCTTAGATGAATATTTTGTTTTTCTCCCCAAAGTGTCTCCAATCTCTTTATACCTTTTCGTTCTAGGCCTTCCTGGTAACTTTCTTTGTATTGGTGGCAAACACATCTCTTTAGTAGATATCCAAAATCCATGCCCTAAAACTGGTTCAATCATGTTGCTATATGTTCTCATGTATGCTTCCTTTGACAAATAATTAGATATGTAGTCATCAGGGTTATTCCCATCATGTTTCAACGCCTTGAATGCGTGAGCACAAGGAATTCCACTAAGTTGTCATCGTCTGCACGTGCATGTCTTCTCATTTATCCTCACAACATGTTTCTCTTTTGAGTTATGCCTTTTCACTTCATATCCTTCTTTACCATTGTGAATCACATCCCATTCAATTGAATGGTTATTACTATCATTCAACCTCCTCCTAATTCTTGGGCCATAATTTAACGTCCATTTACGAACTTGCTCATACTTGTCTTTACTTCTCTTCATGACGTATTCTCTAATATCTTCCAGCATGCTAATTATGGACTTTCCTCTAGCTTCTATTATGAGAGCATTAAAGCTCTCACAACAATTATTTTCGACACTCTCAACTTGTGATGATAACTGATAGAAAGCTCTGCACCTAAACTTTGGGTGACACTAATCTGCATAGTGAATGTAGCCCCAAATTGACTTGTCACAAATGGAAGAAACCCATGCATTGTACTCTGGCATACATGAAGCATTGGCAATTTTCCAGTAATTTAACTTTAACTCCTTACTTCTATGTTCTTTCCTCCAATTAGCATAAAGATGTCTACAACACATTCTATGTTCTGCCTCCGGACACAAGTCTTCAACTGCATTAATTAGGCCCTGCATTTTGGATATACAATTAGCACATTTTATATATATATATATATACACAAACACACACACCCATTATAGTATTTAAAAATATGTATAAAATAGTACAAGTGTTACCTTTTGTCTGTCAGACATGAAAGTCCATCCTAATCCAGTTGTAATGTGCAAGTCCTTTTTCAACAATTCAAGGAACCACATCCATGAAGATGTGCATTCCACCTCAACCACAGCCCATGCAATAGGATACATTTGATTGTTAGCATCTTTCCTATTGCAGTCAAAAGTTCACCTTTCAACACTCCTTTCATAAAACATCCATCCAATCCAATGAATGGTCTGCATCCACTCAAGAGCCCTTTCTTCAATGCATCAAAGCAAACATACATTCTCCTGAAATGAGGTGTGCCGCTATCATCTCCCATAATAGTATCAATTTCCACAGTAGATCCAGGATTGGATCTTTTCAGCTCACCAGCATAATTGTAGACTTCACGAAATTCAGCCATGTGTTGTTCTATCATTTCTTTATGAACCATTTTCTTGAGTCTTCTGCAAGAACTAAGTGGTACTTCTATTTTTAACACATCTTTGATGTGAAAATGCAATGCTGATGAAGTAAGTTTAGGAGTTCTTAATATGAAATTCCTGAATTGATTGATAAGGAATCTCACATTAGCAAGAGTATTAGTAGCAGTATGACCACATAAATGTTTTCTTTTAAGTTTTTTCACTTTGAATGTCCCGCACATGTTTGGCGTGCTCCAAGATGCCCACACTCTCCATTTACATGTGCCTTGTGCTCCCTTACAAGTTACACATACATGTTTCTTAGTGTTTCTTTTAAAGTGCAAAGCAAGCATGTTGTCAATAGAATATTTCCTAACGCACTGTCTGAATTGTTCTGGCCCAATAAACCCTAATGACTTTCTCCACCCAACAAATGGTTGGTCAGGATCATACATTTGCACATTTTCAATAGCTTCTGGTTCACTCTCATTGCTAGACAATATCTTATTCTCAGGGAGAACATCATCTTCCGAGTTGGTGTGATTTGTACTGCTGCTATCATCATCATCACTATATCTCACATTTTTCCTCCCCTGTTTACCATCAACACCTTTTTCACTGTTGTGAACTGAAATATCATCACCATCTTGTTCTACCTCAATCACTTGTTGTCTAATTAATGTTTCTTCTTCCTCTAATGGTTCAACTAGAATACGCTCTACAATTGTACTTTTGTGACACAATTTGTTATACCTTATCAATTTTTCTCTAGCTTCATTCAAATCCTCGTCATCTTCATCACTATGAGAGCCAATATCAATTAAAATAAGATTGTTAGTCTCATCATCCCCGAGATCTTCTACAACTCTTTCTTCAGTAGCACGTTCTTCAAATAGATACGAACAAGAGCTCTCATTTCCAACAACCTTATTTTCATTTATTGTTGTTAATGGAACCCTGTCTAGCTGATCAAAAGACTCGTCATTTTTATCACGATTGAGCCCCTCTGATTCATCATCACCAAGCCATGCATCATGGCTATCATCATAAGGCAAAGTGTCCTGCATTCTATATTTGAAATAAAAACAATGAATAAACAAATAAATAAACTACCGTAAAACAATATAAATTGTTTACAAGCTAATGGACAATCAGGTTTCTCAATCTAAGATAGCTCAATCGATTAAAGCAAGTATTAAAATTGCTTGTGTCATAGGTTCAAGTCTGTTTCTTCCACTTTTTTTGCTATAATGCACATTATAATTCTTTTAATATCCATAAAGGGAGGTATTAGTTATGAGAAAAGTGTATGCCCAATCTAGTTTATCTTTGAACAACTAAACTTTGTAATGACTTATGAATATTAGAGGGAAAATATACTTCTAAATTAAACCCCAAAATACTTTAGTCAAGAGCTTTCTTCTATGAAAGTATTAACCTAATCATATGAGATTTGGATCGATGTTAGTCAGTTTCCAGTACCATGTATATTGCCAGGAGTAAATAAAGTGAAAAAAAAAAACTAAAAACCACAACACACAAATCATTATAATTTAGTGAATACAACAATTTGTAAGTTTGTTGCCTATGGAAGGGATGACAAGACCATCGATGATGCTTGCCTCAAAGGCCAGTGAGGGACTCAGTTTGACTCGTCTAATTTGATTTGTGTTTGTGCTAAATTGTGATTCATGAAACAACTTGCAATTTTCTTTTTTAATCGTTGCTCAGAAAATTAAGTAACTGAGGAAACTGAAGAATCAATGGCATTGTTTGAATCTAATAAATATGACAAATTAATTTGGCTGCTTCTAGTTTGTATTCACAAGTTCACATACAGTTTTAATTAAGAAAATACAAAACTAAAATTTTATATACAATATTAGCAGAGGTTAATCATAATTAAGAGGAGGCCACATGAACCCTAATTATTCTTTTACTTTTCAATCACAACATGAATTACCTAAACACTAAATCATATATATGTTATGTTCTCACCGTTTAGAACAACAAAACCTAAATAATAATGAAAAAAACTTTTTATTTTCAATACTAACCTGTGGAAACAGAGTACACGACCAGTTGATGCAGAAAATCAATGGTGATTGTCAACCTCTTGCTGCAACAAACACACCGGCGGCTCTCTTTTTGTGACTTTAAACGTACATGTATTAACAAGAGAGTTATTTGATCTCACATGGAATTCTTAGTTGTCCAAAGAAATCCTAGTCAGCGGCTGACTGTATAATTGTAATTTTTATATAAGTACACGTCATTATTTTTGGATGGAAAAACTAACTGAGAGTTAACTATGTACTGAATTAGTTTAGTATACTTCAATCGCGTACCAAATTGGATAGTAAACTTTCTTACTAACTAAATTGAACAAATGTAACTTTGAAGTGTACCAATTTGACCCTTTTCTCAATATAAATAATCTTAACTAGTAGTGTACACTTAGTGCAATTAAAAAAACATACCAGCATTGATTATCTGTGCATTAGAATTCAAAACAGAAGTCAAGCAAATTATATTGATTATTTGTGCATTTATTTTACTTCTCTTTTGAGTTTGATTGTGTGACTTAGGTACATAAATTATATATGAAGTATTGTATGTGGATTGTGCAGGAGAAAACTGTTGGAGCGATTGCAATGGATACTAAATGTGACCTTGAGTTAATTCCACCACCACCACAAAATGAGGGACAACAGAAAACTATCACCGATCCGAAACAACACCGGTAACAAACGGTGAATCGACTGCCCCGACTAATTCAAAGTTAAGGTCGGATGTGTGGTTACATTTTACCAAATTGAAAAATGATAGGAACAGATGTGCATGCAATTACTGTCATAAAACATTCGGTTGTCATCCGAAAAGAAATGAGACATCATCTTTGAAGACTCATCTTGAGATTTGCAAGCAAAATTCTAATAAGCAAGAAGACACTAAGCAAGCAAAATTGTCTTCACATCCGCCACGAATTATGGGAGCTGAAAGTGTATTATGCACTTGGAAGTTTGATCAAAAATTTATCAGGAAGGCGGTTGCTTTTATGATCATTGTTGACGAGCTCCCATATAGACATGTGGAAGGTGAAGGATTCAAGTTTTTTATGTCCATGGCGTGCCCACAATTTCGTGTTTCATCACGATATATCGTCAGAAAAGATTGTTTGCAATTGTATGCAGATGAGGTGCAAAAGTTAAAAACATTTTTTTTTAAAAGTGATGTGCGAGTTTTCTTACGACGGACACATGGACATCTAACCAAAAGATAAACTACATGTCTCTCACTAAACATTTCATAGATGAGGATTGGAAGCTATGCAAAAAGATTTTGAACTTCTGTCCCATTTCTAGCCACAAAGGCGAAAAAGTTGGCTAGGTCATAGAGCAATGCTTGTTGGAGTGGGGAATTGATAAAGTGTTCACAATTACCGTTGACAATGCGAGCTCTAATGATTTAGCAATTAAATATTTGCAGAGAAAGATGTTAATCAGGATGGAAAATTTAGTTTAGGAGGAAAGTATCTTCACATGAGATGTGTTGCACATATTGTGAACCTTATTGTTACTGATGGCTGTCAGCTTGTAGAAACATCAATTGGTCATGTTCGAGTTGCCATCAGGTTTTATAATAATTTTATTTATACACTAATTTTCTTATTAATATATTCTTTCAATTAATATATTCTTTTTAGTATTCACTATCCTTCATTCCTCCTGTACTTATATACTGTTGTTTTAATGATAATTTGTATTTTTTATGTGTATTTACAGTTCGTTTCTCTTATAATTGTCATGTCCTCCTAGTTCATATTGCATTGTATTGATTATTTGTTTGTGTGATTCTTATTTTCTGGTTGAGTAGTAATTGTTGATTTTATAAATAGATTATTTATTTTCCAGCTGTTCAAAAAAATTGTGCTTTCATTTGATATATTCTTTTTAATTGTTATGTATGTACGACAATCCCCTGCAAGATTGGAAAAATTATGTGCATGTGTGGATGCTGAAAAAATTGAAAGCAAACACTTGTTACGTCTTGATGTGTCAACTCGTTGGAACTTTAAGTTCTTGATGTTAAATGTTGCTCAAAAATTTGAAAGAGCATGGGAGTGATATGAGGAGCAAGATCCTTATTTTAAGTTGGGAATGGAATAGGGGGTAGCATGCCTACAACGGACGATTAGAAAGAAGTTAGAAGGTTATGCAAGTGTTTACAACACTTTTACGAGGTAACCAATAGAATTTCCGGATCTCAATATGTTACTTCTAATATAGTTTTACATGAGATTAGTGGAATGCATTGTTACTTGAAGATGGTTGATAGTGAAGACTACATTTTACATAATATGGCTTTGAAAATACAAGAAAAATACAAAAAGTATTGGGGTAATGTGGAAAAAATCAACATGATCATCTTCATTGTTGTTATTCTTGATCATCGACATAAGCTAGAGTTTGTGTTATTTGCTCCTGAAATTATGTATGATAAATGATTAGGCGAAAGGATGGGTAGAATGGTGAAGGACGCAATGGTGGATCTATTTAATGAGTACAAAAGAATG
>JAYMTF010003117.1:0-16083 GCA_036897485.1 Pelargonium nanum | reverse complement strand
CAATATATTTCAAAATAGTCCTTAAATTATTTGTTTAGTTCATATTGATCTTTGTAATTTTATATATTTCAATTAAAGTTTAATTTTTTGATAAACTAAAGTTTAAAATTAATTAATTTCTTAGTTCATATTGATATTTTTACTTTTATTTATTTCGATTAAAGTTTAAAGTTATTTTTTAGTTCATATTGATCTTTGTACTTTTATTTATTTCGGTTTCAGTCTATATTGATCTTTTTTTATTTATTTCGATTAAAGTATAAAGTTATATTTTTAGTCCATATTGACATTTGTACTTTTACTTATTTCGGTTAAAATCTAAAATTATTTTATCATTTTTTCTTATGATAGTAAACTAGAATGTTTTTGCATTTGTGCTAAGAACATCATGTTTGGAGGAAGAAGGCAGTCCCAAAAAAATATTGGGTGTTAAACAACATTGCTTTGATGAATTGAAAATGAGCAGCTGACATGGGCAATCATGTGTTGGTCACGTGCTTCTTTTTTATTGCAACTTGCTTCCATATTAACAAAATCAAATAATTATATAAATTATTAGTCAATTCATAATTCCACACCATTTTAATTAACATAGTTAGTGATAAAAATTTTAGACTTTAACCGAAATAAATAAAAGTACAAAGATTAATATGAATTAAAAAATAATTTTAAACTTTAATCGAAATAAATAAAAGTAAAAAGATCATTATGGACTAATTTTTTTAAAAACTTTAAACTATTAAAAAAATTAAACTTTAATCGAAAAAAATAAAAGTTCAAAGATCAATATGGACTAAACAAATAATTTAAGGACTATTTTGAAATATATTGTTTTAAATAATTGATGGAAAAACTAACAAAGTTAACCCACATACTAAATTGGTCTTGAAAAAATTAATTCACGTATGAAATTTGACCATATTTCCTTTTGAGTACCAATTTGGTCTTTTGAAAATTTTTGATGTATCAAATTAATCCTTTTCTCTTAGTGATTATGTATGTGTTGTTATTTTTTTGGTCGAGTAAAAGAAAACACACTAAAATGTTATTATTTTTTACGTGTTAAGATGTTTTAGTAAATTTAAGTTTGTGAAACTTGGTAGAGATCTTCAAGCATTTGCAACTAGCTCCTCCAAAAAAAAAAAACAACAAAATTTATTTATTTGCTTCCCATATTATTTTAACTTCTCCTTCTTTTATATTCCTTATAAGTATACCAAAACATGTTGGGTCAAGTGGTTAATACCACTTTGGATTTCCTTTGAGGTCTCAAGTTCGAGCCTCCTCATCGACGGTATGGAGTGAAAAACATTGTTACTTCGAGGATGATATCCCGTTGCTTATCAAAAAAAAACTTATAAGTATGAATAAAATTTCAACATTTCTTCTTATGGCATTAAGGAATGGAAATAGTTCATTTTGATCTCCTAAAAACATTCTTGTAAATTTTTTATCAAGTTAGTGATACTTTAGACTCTAGTTAAAGAAAACATACTAAACTGGTCTTTTTCCCATGCGGTAGAATATTTTCGGTAAATTAAATTTCACGAAACTTGGTGGAAATCTTCAAGTCTCTCCAACTACCTTATTCATTATTGTAGTTCTTCCAAACAATGACTATGTTTATTTATTTGCTATCCATATTATTTTATATCACAATGATGGTTGCGGTTAGTAAGGAATGGATTCATCAAAAATAGTATATTTGATCCCCTAAAAAAATCCTTGTATTTTCTTTATCAAGTAAGTGATATTGTACATGATGCGCGTGTTTGTCTTGAGTAAAAAAAAAACACACTATAATGGTCTTTTCACTTGTTAAGTAAACCCTTGTCTATGTATAAGATCTCTCATCAATTGTCGCATCCATCTACATTGGCTCAGAAGATGCATGCCACCATATCCGCCATAATGATCCGTTACGCTCTAAAACTGGCTCTGAAACCAATTCGCGCATGATCTGAGAAAACTGATCATGTGTGGCGCCCCAGACTCGTTCATTCAGAGGTGGAGACCAGCCCGCCAAGCACATTAAACACAAGTTAATTAGGGCAAGAAGGTTAAACATGTATTATCAAAATAAGCATATTAATCAACATCTGGATATAGCATATATGGGAGTACGTGGCGTGACAAAAACCACATCTAATGTGGCACCTACGGGAGACACATGATTTCATTACTCTCATATGCTTGAAACCATTCTTGAACTCTTTTTAGTCCTTTCTAGTTGTTGCTCATCTAGTGTCTGGTGTGTCAGTTTATATATGTATAGAGTGTCCTGAGGTTGTTCAGGTACAAAATGGTAATCCAAACAGGAATATTAATGTATTGGGCTCTCTTACACCTTCCAATTAAGATGTAAAAAAAATTGTACAACTGGGTCACAAAATGGATATATATTTGATATGAAAAACATTCCCAAGATGAGCATCTTTGAGTCATGACAAATTTGTGCAGCAGCTGGATCTGCATATAATTATAATGAACAGATTGATAAAGAATTGTATGGCTTAAGCTGGAAAATGAATCTGAACACACATGCACATCCAAGTAATATTGCATCAAAGTTGTCTTCATTTCTACATGAGGCTCAACAGCATATTCTTTCTTTTCAAGACATCCTCCAAATCTTTGTCAAGAGATTTCCATGTGATCCAATGAAAGATTTAGTATACAAGTATGGATATGGTCACTGGCAAAGAATATGTTACAAGTATTTGATGCTTTCTCAAATGAGAGGCTCAGGATACATATGCATGCATGATCAGAACAATTTGTCATTTCCCACATTATCTATCAAGCCCTCTTTATTCTACTGAGACAGGTCTTGTAAATCACACATCCAACTCCATTAAACTACAACTTCACAAGTTTAATGTCACTGAAAATGAAAATTCCATGAGGGAGAGCCAATTTTTTTAGCTTCTAAAGCACAATAAGCATACAATCCAAAAACCCAATTCTGGATGCTCTATCAAGAATATTATTTAAGAGTAAAAGCATGTGCATGTTTGCTTCTTCCACTTATGTTTCCAACTCATAGAACACATATTTGTTTTGCTTTTATGAGAAAGACAAGACAGACACATCTAATTAACATCTATGCGAGAAAAACACATCCATCCCACAGATATCAAAATCGCTGCAAATGCAGCGGATAGTATTGTGGCACG
The DNA here is from genome assembly GCA_036897485.1 of Pelargonium nanum. Taxonomy (NCBI): domain Eukaryota; kingdom Viridiplantae; phylum Streptophyta; class Magnoliopsida; order Geraniales; family Geraniaceae; genus Pelargonium; species Pelargonium nanum. Next base: position 12,907 of record JAYMTF010003117.1, on the reverse strand, counting down.
CAATGGAACTCGACCCTTGTCCTTCCTCAGTATCATCCCTTCAATTATTGGGTAACTCATAATCAGGATGTAAAATGAGAGGAGAAGTTGTAAAAGCAGCCTGTCCTGACCACCACCCTCCGCCTTGAGTATTGCTCTTGCAGCTCCAACGGCAAATGAAACCAAGTTCAAGATCACTGGGGTTACTATCGGAACAAGTAGCATGTTTGATGTTTGGAAATCAAATTTACCCATTTGGTATAGCTTAACTTGCTCCTCGTCCGCCACTTTGTTTGTGGGCAAGAAGCTCGCTTCCCTCGTGCCAATCCTCTTCATAATTGCATCCAAGCATCCGTAAAAATAACTCGTTGTTGATTTCATCATCCACACTCTACTTTCATTTACCCATGTCTGCATCGACTCTCCAGAATATAGGACCTCATATAAATGCCTTGTGACAGAGGATAGAAATATGAACACAAATACCATGAAATATGAATCCGAAACCTGTCGAAACAAAAAGATAAACATCAAAAACACAATTATCTTGTGAGGCTATCAATTATTGATGTTAAGTAATTATCCGTTTTCTTTAACAAAGTTTTATTTTTATGCATGCTTGCAACCATCTTGTAAAAAGACGCCTCATAGAGACAATTGGGCTCTTCTTTATGAGGGCTGCAAGCTTTCTTTTGGACTAGCAAATATATGTGATCTTGCTAGTTGTACCTCAGGGTATAAGGGAATGCCATTCAGTAGACATAGTTGAGGAATTGTAGCAAGGCACAATATTGGCAAGAAATAAAAAGAGTTGAAAGCCAATTCTCCGTAGCACATACTCCCAAGAATGCCCATTCTTGATGGTCCATGTATGAGAGGACAGAATCTTGATAGCCCGACTTCCACCAAACCAGAGCTCCATCGTGTGCCCTGAATCAATAAGTCGTTAAGATTTGTCGCCCCGCTTCCCAAAAACTGAGGCCTCGGAGGATCAAGAAAGACTGAAATCCATCCTCTGCAGTGTAAGATGAAGCCAGTGAAGTAATCTTCCACCACAGAAAAATGCATAAACCCAACCTGATTATATCATCATATGACAAATAAGATATACAAAAATCTTGGTACAAGTAAAACCAATCATTAACAACTAATTTTGAGTTTTGCAATATGACTAACAACATTATTATCAGTAAATATAATAAACAGCTTGAATCTTTTATGATTCAAGAATCTATATGTATTTGATAAAATGAAAAACTTGCCTCTTCACCCCATTTAGTGTTGTTTTCGTAGTCACAAGAGGCCACTAGTTTAGTCTGCTGCAGCAATGCATCCTTGTCCACATTAGGCTTGTAACTTTTTCCGATGGAATTGATGAACTCATTGGCTTGACCAAAGGACTGTCGAAGCTCCAAGAGATCATTATCTGCTCGATCATATAACAATATCCAATCGCTCAATTCTCAGTAGTAACTTGTGAACCATCAGAATGAGCATGCAAGAAAAAGCTAAAGACAAACTCCCTATCTCTACAAATGGTTCACTGAATAGTTAATATGTTTCATAACTTAGATTAGTTGTTCAATTACAAATAAAATGAATCCAAATGCTTGACATGATCTGTTGCTTTTCAAAAAAAATTTTCCTCATCTACATACCAACATACCATTTTGATCAACAGAAGTTGCGTAGAGTGCCCATCTCTTAATATACAATCCTGTACCAGATATGCATGGTCCTTTGAGTCCATCAAATCCCCACCATTGTGTCTGAGATGCATATATTGTATACAGATCAAACAAAACATAATTATATTAAAACCCTCGACATTTGATCAATAAAGACTAAGATTCAGCTTAATTAAATGTACATACCGTAAATAATGTCCTCAACTTGCTGTCATAGATATCATTGTTGCTGATATTGCGGAATCTCTGAGGGAATTGGACAAAAGCTAATGAGGGAGGAGACCTGGGATCAATGTGAAAGCACATTGCTTGGCGAGCCGAAGTTGGATCATTACAGTACATGTCACAGTCTAACACCAGTATGTAAGGAGAATTGCTGACCAAGCCAGACACTCGAAGCTGCAAATTAGTATCAACATATAAATGAAACAAAGATAATAATTCAATGTCCAATTAAAGCCCTTCATATGTTATATATACTGTCCAACTACAAAATTATTAAAGATATATTGATTTATGTACGTATACTGAACATACAAGAACGTTTAGAGCTCCGGCCTTGAAATGATGAGGATGATGAGGTCTTTTCTCTCTTGCAACATAAACAAGGAGGGGCATCTTCACTTCATCACCAAAATTTCCTTCAATCACCTAATTAACAAACACGGATCGAGTAAACCATAATTGAGTACATTATCATTCCATTAACATCAAATTTCCATGTATTTACCAAGTCTTTTGACATATAGTTGATTGACATTTTATTCATCTAAGTGATTGAATTAAGAACAAGAACAAGAACTAATCTTTGACATACATATTAATACAGCAAAAAATGGTTAATTACCTCAATGACAGGACCATGATCTCTGCTTATGTTCATAGCTTCACAGTTGTCACTGGCTTTTTTTATTTGTTCCTTAAAGGCCTCATATCTCCCCTGCAGCAACGATGATAAACTCACTCAATCCGTAAATTAGTTAATTAATTTTCCCAAGTTCAGATTATATGCAAAGGAGATAAACAAATGAAACTGGCTAGAGTGAGTTTTTAAGTTTACACAACAAACATACCTTAACTCGTTGCCTATTTGCAATGAACTCAGTACTTGGAGTTGGAGCATCACCACCCTCCTTTGCCTGAAAATAAGCCTCTGGGCATCTAGTCTTGATCCCATATCTTCTGCAAAAGGGAAGCCACTCTCTAGCAAAACTCCAAGCCTCCCTCATACCAAGCAAGGTCAAAGAAGAGCTTCCATCATCGGAGAGATACACATGGAGCTTCTCCGGTGGGTAGTCCAGTGCCATCGCAGATAGCACTGTGTTCATGACCTCCACCGTTGGCTCCTTACTCGGGTCAGCAGTACATATGAACACATCAATCGCCGGAAGCTTGTCATCTTCAGGCAATCTTTCAGGGAAGACTGTTCGGGATACAAGCCTCCAGCGGAAGGCTACGCCGAGGAGCCATATAAAGGAAAGAAGCAACTCGGCACCAAAGACAAGAAGCCATGGTAAGAGAGGTGTGGATCTTTTTTGGAAGAATAGAAAAGAAGCTCTGTAGTGAATCAAGAAGAGTATAGCTAGGGAGTGGAGGAGTGCTTGTGACCGGTTGATGAGAGTTGCTAGTTTCTGGACATGACAGAGATGCAAGGGGAGAGAAAGAGAATCATCCATTAATGTTAATAGATTCTAGGTACTCAAAACATGAATCTCCAATAGCAGCTAGTACTAAAATTGTCTTCCCTACCCACTTTGCTGACCTGAAAGCCTCTTGAAATGTGATAAGATATATTCTAGTATAAAACAAGAGAAAACTCTGTTTTTTTATATAGTGCATACTAGTCTATTATTTTGACTTTTCATTTGAGAGCACAAAATGAATTTGGCCTCCAATCCAATTCCATGCCTGCACTCTCTGCACTGCTCCAAGACAAATTGACAAAACTAATTAATTAATAATAAAAACTAGTAAATCTGTTTGGGAATTGGGCAAGTATTAACTATCAGAAGTAACTTGTGAGTGAGGGGAGGGTTGGGGCACATGTGTTTGGTGCATGTGTGCCACTTGTCACATGCTAATTGGTAAGTAGTAGTTATATCAAAGTTTCATTTTTCATACTGCTTATTTTCGTCGCTCAAACTCATATCTTGTTAACAAAAGTCAATAACTAGTTGTCAGTTGTCACCAAAAGTGTTGTCGCGAAAAGTGTAGGGTACACAACTAGAAGATGTTTGTCCGTACTACATTCGAAGACAAATAGTACTAACATTAGCAAGCTCTTTAAAATAAAAGATGAACACCATTGGATCCTCCCTTGTGCCCAAAAGGCATGCATCACATATAAGATCTTTCAACTTCACTTACCTAAATGCATTAGAAAAATGATGAAAATAGTGATAGACAGAACAAGCTGCTGAACCATTCTTTCATTACTAAATTATTTTAAAACCAAATGTGATAATTTTTTCAAAGAGAAACTTCACTCAGTCTGAAAAAAACACAGAGTAACTCATCTGAAATTGATTAGATAAACAATCAATCATGCAAATTCCTAGGCTAGGAGAAGGCAAGTATTGCATGTAAGCTATATCCCACTGCTATGTGAGATTAGCTCTCATTTGTTGCAGCTTATTTAATAGAGTACAGATAATATGTAATTCTTGACAGGAAAACTGTGGTGAAGTGTGCAAACAAGTATGCAATTATTCAGAACATAGTGCATCAAAGAGCAAGGTCAATATGAATTTTCAACCAACCATACAACTCTAAATTGACAAAATGTATCGTCAACATAAATTAACGCATATATACTGAATAGTTGATTTAGATCCAGAAAACACAGCCCCAACAGAAAGCACAGGACCAATAAACAAGAAATGTCTCAGAAATTCCTCTCTAAGGTTCACCACAATCACAACAAAGCGCTGTAGTGTAGCTAATATATTTAGCTTAATGTTGTATAATTAGCAAGCAGCAGAGTTTCAATTTTCCACTTAGCCGTTGATATTTAATTCACGTGCATTATGATTTCAGTGATTCTATATGCATACACGTGTGAGGCTTTAGATTTCACAATTAGTCAAAAGGCCTAAGACAACTAGCTCTCATTGATCAAGCAATTTGGGCCCAGTATTTAAGGAAAGAAACAGCATTTCATTTGCATAGAAAATACAAATGTCCAGATATGCTGATATCAGAATCCAATAAATATTCATAATGTCATGTTACAACAATTCAGCTACTAGAATCTATCCCATTCGCAAATGAATATAGATTTGACACACAGTATCAAAGATTATACACTAAATAAGTAAATAGACACGGATTTTGTTAGACATTTAGAATTCTTGGGAGTCTTGCCTTTCGGACTAAGAAATTTTGGCAAGCACCATGCCAGTAAGTTCCCCTGCTAACTGTGCAGCCATCTAAAAGAGTATGCAAGTAATACAGCCTTGACTCCAGTTCTAATGTTAAGGAAACGAGCTAAGACATCAAGTGGAAGATAATAATATTTTGCCGTTACCTCTAACAGCACCGATGACTAGTTATTCCATCAAATGCAAGATACTAGACTAAGTGCACTATATTTCCCAGATGGAATCCAATGCAATACAACAAGTTAACAACCAACAAATAATACCAAAATGCAGGCAGATACATCACGCACAAACTATACAAATACAATAAGTGTTGCATATACACATAAAGACTCGAGGATTTCAGGTTAATTACCAAAATAATACCACAGCACTCTGCCAATTATCCTATGGATTCTTTGCACTTCTCGTTCATCTGTTGCAGCCTGTATTCATAGACTCTTTTTGCTTTCTGTCTCATGTTCTCAATTAGCTCCTCTGTCTCATCAATTATCTGCTTTGGCAAATGAACCTCTAAATAATCAAACCACTCCCCAAGCGTCATCTTCTCCAGATCAGGCTCTTCCCTAACCTTGTTTGAGCTCCTCTTAGAAACATCAGCATCTCCCTTTTCAGCCTCGAAACAGCTCTCACTACCCACACCCTTAAAGTTGTCTTCTCCCAAATTGAACCTATTCACATCATCTTCATCTGCTGCAACATCAATTTGAGTCTCTTCCCCCAAATTGGATGCCTTCAAATTTCCCTTATCTGCTGCAACACCAACTTGAGTCTCATCAAATTGCTCTAAATTTGAAGTCTGCTGATTCTCCTTAGTACCAGTAACACTCTTCACTGCTTCTTGATCAACCAAATTCTTCTTCCCCCTCCTTGTACCAGCCCTCGTCTTCTTAACCTCCAAATTCAAAGTAGGTTCTTCTGTAACCTTACGAGGACCCAAATCTAAATCCACCAAACTCTGCTCGTTTTTCTTGAGAGCATCGGCTTTGGCTTGCCGCCTCGTGGTCCGGCGAAAAGTGGTGTCGCCGCCTTCTGCGGTGGCGGAGATTAGGACGGAAATGGAGGTGAGCTCGCCGATCTTGAGGGTGTCGCGGTGGCGGAGATCGAAGGGGGTGAGAGGGGAGAGAACGGTGTCGTTGAGGGCGGTGCCGTTGGAAAAGTTGCGGTCGAGGACGACCCATTTGCCCGATTGGAAATGGATGGAGAGGTGCTCGGTGGAAATGCCGGCGTCCTTGATGACGACGTTGTTTCTGTAACCCTTGGTGTTACCCCGAATGACGCGACCGATCCGGATATCGGGTCCGGGTTGGAATTCGAGGGTGTCGCCTTCGCGAGGACCTCGCAGAATCACCAGCTTCAGTGCTGGGGCTTCCGACATAGCTATGGCTACTGCTACTGTTCTGGCCTGAGGCTGGGGGTGTCAAAATTGAACTCAATTTTGAATTTTCAAGCCCGAGCGCTATTATGTTATCACTTACTTGACACGTCAATGATCCTAGAATCACTTTAAGGAGATTCTTCTCTAAAGTTATCTCATAAATTTATGGATAAGAGTCAACTATCGTTCTTGTAGCATTAGGAGTGAATTAATTCAGTAACTTTAACATGGACCATTTTGGTCTCTCTACTATCCAATTGAAATTAGAAGAGTATGTCAAGTATACACGAGTGTTGATAAAGGCACTCAAGAGTGGCATAAGATGAATCGGGAAGTTGTAGCTACTATAAGACAATGGGCAGACAATAATGTTCTTTGTCGTGTTGTCAATGAGAAAGATGCATACACTCTCTTGTTGAAATTGGAATATCTCTGAGAAAGAAAATCGACTAAGAATAATGTTTATTTGTTCAGATGATTGTTCAACCTGAAATATAAAGAAGGTCGTTCTTTTAGTGAACATTTGAATGATGTTAAAAATCTAGTCAATCGGCTTGTTATGATGAACGTCAATATTGATAACGAGATGCGTGCATTGATACTGTTAGGTTTTCTACCTGACAGTTGAGAAACTTTGGTGGTAACTTTAAGCAACTTCACTCCAAATGATACATTGACCACGACGACAATCAAAGACAACATGATGAATGAAGAAATCAGGCGAAACGAGCATGACATGATTGACTGCCAAAGATTCCTCGCAAAAAAAAATGTAGAGGAAAACAAAAGTGTTGAGAGTCATCGTTTCGTTGAAAGTCTAGAGGGAGGTCAAAATTCAAAGAATGAAGACGGTGATATAATTGTAAGAGGATCGGCCATCTAAGAAAAAATTGTAGATCCTTGAAGGAGGGTAAGAGTCCAAGCAACGGTGGTGCTAGAAATATCGTTGCCCCAGTTTCAGAGGAATTAATCTCTCTCGTCTGTATGAATGGCAAGTGCAACCATATTACAGACCACGGTGTTCAATGGATAGTTGATTCAGTATTCTCTTTTCATTGTGTTTCCAAACACGAGTTTTTCACTACTTACAAAATAGTAGACATGAGTTTAGTGAAGATGAGAAACAAGAGCGTTTCAAGGATCGTGTGGATTGGCGAGGTGTCCATTGATGAAAATACGGAGTGAGCTGTTACTCGAAAGAATGTGTGACACATTCCGGATTTGCATCTAAATTTGATCGCGATGAATGTGTTGGATAAGATGGGGTATGCGAATACTTTCTAGGATGGAAAATGAGAACTCACCACAAGTTGGTAGTGGAAAGAGGAAAGGTGTGTTGCTCTTTGTATCAGACAAGGGTAAAGGTGTGTAGCAACTCAATCCATGCAGTTAAGAGTGATACTTCACCGAACTTGTGGCACAAGAGGCTTTCTCACATGAGCGAGAAGGGTTGCAGATGTGGGCAAGGAAATCTCTTATTCCTATCAAAGGTATTTCTTTGAAACCCTGTGAAAACTGTCTACTTGAAAAGCAACACAGAGTCTCATTCAATAACAAAAAAAAAAAAAGAATAAACTAGACTTGTTTTATTAATCTAATGTATGTAGACCCATTGAAGTAGAGTCTTTGGGTAAAAACATATATTTTTCCAGTTTTATTGATGATTTCTCAAGAGAGACATGAGAATGTATATTGAGAATGAAAGATCGTGTCTTCAAGGAATTTAAAAAATTATATGCCATGATGGAACGGGAAACAAGAGATGAAATGTCTACTTGCAAATAGTGGTGGAAAGTATATGTTCAATGATTTCAGTGCATATTATGCTCGTCTTGATATTCTTCTTCAAAAGACAATCTCAAAAACTTCTCAACACAATGGCGTAGCTGAGCTGTATAATTGTACAAATGTGGAGAAAGTCAGATGTATGTTGAGCATATCTAAGTTAACAAAACATTATAGGGAGACGTTGTCCAAGCTGCTTTCTCTCTGATCAATAAATCACCATCAATTAAAAAAATTTGATTGCAAAGAATTTGTGCACGTACCAAAGGAACAAGGGTCGAACCATGATAGAAAAGTGGTTACATGCGCCTTTTTCAGATATAGTGATGAAGAATTTGGGTCCAAGTTTTATGGGATCTCGTGAAGAAAAGATCAAAAGCAGAGACATCATCTTTCATGGGTCGAGACTTTCATCCAAAATGAAAGTTCATATATAGCTGCCAACTCTAATGAATGTGTTGTCGACATGACACCTACTTCTTCTCATTTAAATGACGTCATATGAGGTGGAAAAGATGCACAAGGAGATAATGGTTCAGAAGATGCGGAACAAGTGGAGCAACCAAATGTACAAATAGATATTGATCATGGGAAAACTTGAGAATAAAAAAGTTTATGATTAGAAGGAGCGATCAGTTCAACAAGAAGTAATGCCTCGACCTAAGATGACTACTAGCTAGACCACCCAAACCATCAACCAAATATCACAATTCAGAGTATACATGCATTACTGAAGAAGAGGAGCCAGAAAGCTTTCAAAAGACAATTTTCAATCTAAACATGGACAAAGGAATAAAAGTCATGCAATAAGAGATGAGTTCGTTGAAAAAGAACGACACTTATGAACTAGTGAATATTTCGAAAGGGAATAATGTGTTGATAAATGAATAGGAGTTCAAAGTGAAGAAAGATATTGATAATGTAGTAAAATACAAGACTCTATTTGTAGTCAAATGTTTCTGCCAAACAGAAATATTGACTACACCAAGATCTTGTCCGCAGCGGTGATGATGAGCTTCATTCAAGCGACATTGGTTTAGCATCTAGCTTGAATCTTGAGCTTGCACGTATTGATATCAAGACTGCCTTCTTCATTGCGATTTGGAGGAATAGATCTAAATGATACAACCAAAAGGATTCATAGTCAAAGAGAATGAGCACATGATTTTGTAAGTTGAAAAAGAATTTGTATGGACTAAAACAAGCTTTGAGGCAATGGTACAAGAGCATGAGAAAAATTGAGTATGACTATTTTTCTTATACACAATACGGTATAACTTTATTTTTAATAAATATCGCTATTATTGGTTTTGTCGTGTGGATGTAGGCAAAATGTCGAACCACATTGATTTCAGTGTGTGTCGTTTATTATTTATTTTCGTAACACTTTTCTTTGACTTGTTGATACACTATTTAAACTTGTGTCAAATATTTGCCGGACAACGGATTAATCCTCAACACTATCATCTTATAATAATGCACCGTATCTATTGAAGAATATTATATGCATTCAGATCCTTTTTCATAATCTCAAAAAGATAACAAATTTGAGGCAGTGAGAACCCAACTCTACTAGGAGAAGTCTCTTCCCGGCGCCGCCACTAAGATTATAGTCCTTATTGACAACCTTTTAATTAAAAGTGAAACCTAAACCTTAAATCCCACCATAGAATTGCCTGTGGGAGTATATGTATTGCTCTGAATTAATTCAAGCATGAGTTGGGAACAACTCCGTCCTTGCGGCAAGGCTTAGTCAAATTTGTAGATCATATATACTATAAAAAAAACAGTCCATAATGTTTGAATCCTAAGTATTCATTTCATTCTTAATTTATGAAAACTTAGTTCCTTAAAAATGTTAGGTGGTTGAACATTTGAATCTTAATATGGATGTAAAACAAAGTTTTAAAAGTTACGTAAATAAAGATGTATAGGAACCAACACTAAAATAATGTCGGTCCAAAAAGTGGAGAAGTAATGTACCAAAAATCAATTATAAACCTTTTAAATCTATGTAAATTCGAACCAAAGATCGTAACCCATTTGATGCTTGCGGGCATCAGTCAAACTGGAGAGTAGGATTTTTCCAGTGCCTCTGGTTTTAGTGATTATGACGTATTGGCTATGTTTGTCTACGGGGTTTTTGGTTCTTTGAGATGGTTATGGTTTATTTATGTTTTGTTTCTAGTTGTTTTACTTTGCTTGAATTTAGATTTGGTTTATGTTTCGTTACGACATGTACTAGTTGCTTTAATTAATAGAGTTACATTCCCCATATTTGTGACTTTAGCCAGACTTTGACTTAGAAAATAGAACATAAAAAAATGACATTTGTTTTGTTTAAAATGGTAAAAGTCTATTTAATATTCTTCTTCACTTACATGCAATGTAAAAAAAAATAAAAATAGTATGTTTCAATTGGGAAAATATAATCTTGAGTTTTTGACAAGAAAATAAGAAAAGGAATGTGTCTGAATTCTGAAGTAGTTGGTGGAATATATTTGTATCGCTTGCTAATATTTAGTACTAAAAATGAGAAGGCTGTTTAATTATAAATAAGCCTCTTATGTGGAACTTAGACCATAATTAATAACGCTAAACTTGTATGGTCTACAAAACAACAATACCCCCAACTCACAAAGTCTGGGATTGATAAAATCTAAAATTTATATAAACTCCCACTATTTTAGAGTAGGTGGTTCTTCAACCAAATAGATAGGTGTAGAGGTCAAATATGTTAGCTCTCCTATTCATTACTTCACTTTGATTCTTTGAAACTTGGGGCTAAACTAGTTCAAACCATCGTACAACCAACAACTTTGTTTTTGCGCAAATTTTGGTAGTCCTCTTTGTTGCATTTATTTATTTATTTTCACTAGGAAATTAAGTATTTATCATTTCAAATTTGAGAGAATGAGTAGATTAGAGTACATCCAAAAACTATGTAGTTCAAACTTCAAACCATCGTACAACCAACAACAATGTTTTTGTGCAAATTTTGGTAGTCCTCTTTGCTGTATTTATTTATTTTCATTAAGAAATTAGGTATTTATCATTTAAAATTTGAGAGAATTAGAATATTAGTCTACATCCACAAACTATGTAGTTTAAATTAATTATTATGTTAAATATTTTCATTAGGAAATTAGGTATTTATCATTTAAAATTTGAGATAATTAGAATATTAGTGTACATCCAAAAACTATGTAGTTTAGATTAATTATTATGTTACATATATTGTTAACATGCGTGTAATTAATGTTGGGCCAAATGATTCAAACGCTTTAAATGTATTTTGAGGTCTCGAGTTCGAGCTGTTGTGTAGCTCAACTGTTAAAAAAATTACTATATTAAATATGTCAAATATATTAAGACACTATAAATCTAGAAACATAATGATATAATTACATGTTAACAATAAATTTAAATAGATAAAATATGATACAAAGTAATTGTTCACATTTTATTTTATTTAGTTAGTCATGCATTTATTATATCCTTCTAATAATAAGTTGGTTTGAGCGCCTTGAGTTTCTTATAAAAAGAACATATGAGGGTATATATATAAGAGATAGGAAAAATCTAACTATAACTAATTACTCATCGTTAGTTTCAGAAAAAAAATATAAAGTGAACTATGCTATATATCTAGATGTCGAGGGGGAGCAATGGGACATGGAAGAAGATTACCTAAACGACAACATAGGGTGTGTCCAATTTAGTTTGTTTGTGAATTGGATTGAGATAGAGCATGTCTTGTCTTGTGCGGTCGAGCTTGCTCTAGGCAGTATGTGTGTATATATGCATATTGATGCACATGTGTTTTTGGTCAACGCAGTACATTAGATTGTTGTTTCATTCGTTTGTTGTCTTATTCACGTGTTAAGAAGTTGAATTTAAATTGTTTTGAGAGTCAAAATCTGATAAGAGTAATTTAAAATTTTCTAAGTATACTATAAATTAAATAAAAAATTATACTTTAAAAAAAATACATACATCAACTAAATTTTAACATAGAGATATATAATGTAAATATTAATTATTTGGGCAATACTCTGTAACGAAAGTATGCTCAACAAGAGTAGAATTTCATATAACACAATTATTTTGTAACTTCTATATGCACTATTTCTATTTTTGTTTGGTCTAGCGATATCACATCACCTATTAAATTTTGAATATATTTTCTTTTCACTCTGACAAATAAGTCAAAAGGCAATGAATTCATATTTCACATTATTTGGATACTTGATTGCAAGGATACATACAAGTAGTGTTAGGTGAATGTTAATTACTTATAGTTCACTGCATTTTGACTTTATATTAGTGCTATTTATATTTATGTTTCGTGTGTAAGGGTAAAAAGATAACCAACATTTTCTACAAAATTTAATTAAAAAGAAAGAATCTTCCAATTAGTACTCGCCAACTTGTAAATATATTATGACTTTATATAAACAAGTGATATTTATTTGTGCAAAAATGTCAATAATTTAAAATCGCAGAGCCAACTTTCAAGATTATTTCTAAAACTAGGCTGGTGGTCGGTATTTAAAATCACTGCAAATACATAATTTTGATACCCTATGAATTTACTAAATGTGCATGCGCTGAACAACTTGACTACTAAACAAAAGTGTTGCACTATATATTAACTAATTACAAGTTGTTTTTGTCCAAACTATTCAGGCATGGCG
>JAYMTF010003116.1:0-16084 GCA_036897485.1 Pelargonium nanum | reverse complement strand
GATAGCAGCTTCTTGGATCCAGTTTATGGTGCATGACTGGATTGATCACTTGGAGGAGACTAACCAGGTCAGTCTTCTAACAACCCAACATATAATCCAATTAATGTCTCGTTGACCAACAAAATCTCCATTTCACGATTTCAAACTTTCACATCATAACACATCATGTCATTCAAATACCTTGTAGGTACTATTAGAAATTTTTATTTTTGATTAGCCTTGGTTTAAATTTGTTTGATCAGGCCAGGCCAGTTCAATTATATATATTTATGAACTGATCAATTTTGGCAGTCTTTAAATCCGTGCTTTAAATTTTTTATTGGTGGTGAATCAGTCTTACTCATATTTAGTTCTAGACCAATCAACGTTAACCTAAACAAATCAAAAGTACCTTTCGTTGCCAAGTCTTGGCAATTAAATTTGCATGTTCCCATTATAGTCGTTGTTTGATAGGCAGTATTTACTAGGTCAAACAAACTGATAAATTAATTAGTTTTGCAATGTGTACGTGTACAGATTGAGTTGACTGCTCCCAAAGAAGTAGCAAGTCAATGTCCACTGAGCTCTTTCAAGTTCTTCAAAACCGCAAAGTTTCCGACCGGTGACTACCACATCAAGGAAGGCTCACGCAACATCCGAACACCTTGGTGGTATGTTTACTATACAAATAATTACATGTCCAATTTATATTAAGTTGATGAATTTGAAAATGATATGAAAAATATATATGATGTATATATATAGGGATGGTAGTGCCATATATGGAAGCAATAATAAGCAATTAGCTAAAGTAAGGACCTTCAAAGATGGAAAGCTTAAGATATCAAAAGACGGGCTTCTTCTTCAAGACTCAAACGGTACTCCTGTCTCCGGTGATGTCCGTAACAGTTGGGCCGGTGTTTCTGTTCTTCAGGCTCTTTTCATCAAGGAGCACAACGCCGTTTGTGATGCTCTCAAGGTACCTATACAATGTAGAATTAATTCTTCGACTATATATGGACCAACTTTTTCATACATATATAACTGGTCCATTGATAAATTAATATATGGTTTGGTGTGATCATTAATTATCTATGTATATATGTAGAAGGACAATTCTGATCTGGACGATGATGAGCTATACCGTTACGCTAGGCTAGTCACTTCTGCAGTCATTGCTAAGGTCCATACCATCGATTGGACTGTGGAGCTCCTCAAAACTGATACATTACTGGCTGCAATGCGTGTCAATTGGTATATTTAATTCATAATACAAATTTTGGAAATAGATCAGTCAATCACATGTACATTATATAGAAGCAAGTTTTACTTTGTTCTAATAAATTTTTGTTTTTAGGTATGGATTGTTGGGGAAGAAATTCAAAGATGCATTTGGTCACATTGGGGGAGCTATTTTGGGAGGTTTGGTGGGTCTAAGGAAACCTAATAATCACGGTGTTACATATTCATTAACGGAAGAGTTTGTTAGCGTTTATCGGATGCATTCTCTTCTGCCCGATTACTTAAATCTTAGAGACACCTCTAAAGCGCCGGGTCCGAACAAATCTCCATCATTGACCAAAGAGTAATACTTCAATGTTAATAACAGTGTTTGATTGGTTTTGGCTTAATTAAATTTTCCAAATAAACTAAATGGTATATTTTTGTATGTATGACATGAATTGTAGGGTTCCCATGGCAAAGATGATAGGACATGAAGGAGAAAAGAGCCTATCAGAAATTGGATTTACAACCCAGTTTGTTTCCATGGGCCACCAGGCGTGTGGATCCCTTGAGTTATGGAAGTATCCTATGTGGGCTAGGGACCTCATTCCACAAAATGTTGACGGTACAGATAGAGCAGAACATGTTGACCTAGCTGCTCTTGAAGGTACATTAACAGCAAAACTGATGACATGATCTGACTGTTCATTTCTTGGTTTCAAATCTAACCATTGCAACGATAATGTGATGCAGTGTATAGAGACAGAGAAAGAAATATTCCTAGGTACAACGAGTTTCGTAGGGGCTTATTGATGATACCCATTTCAAAATGGGCAGATCTGACGAATGATAAGAAAGCAATCAAAACACTGGAGGAAGTGTACGGTGATGATGTGGAGGAGCTAGATCTTTTGGTGGGTCTCATGGCAGAAAAGAAGATCAAAGGATTTGCCATAAGTGAGACAGCTTTTTTCATATTTGTCATCATGGCTTCCAGGTAAACATAAATCAAACCAAGTCTTGCGTCTTTGGAAACTGCTATATATTGAATTCTTTTTCATGTTTTATATCTATGTCAAAATCTAATGTATGAATGATGTGTTACAATTGAAGGAGGCTTGAAGCAGATAGGTTCTTCACAAGTAACTACAATGAAGAGACGTACACCAAAAAGGGACTTGAATGGGTTAATAATACAGAGAGCTTGAAAGATGTAATTGATCGACATTACCCAAAAATGACAGACAAATGGATGAACTGTACGAGTGCATTTTCGGTGTGGGACTCAGCTCCCAACGCTCACAATCCAATTCCTCTCTATTTTCGCGTACCAAACTGATCGATCCAACTCCAAACCCATCGTTAATACATGGAATAATACTATGCCACATAATGTGAACTCGTGTAATTTAATATTTTCTCCATTTTATTTAAGTGTTCATTGTACTCGTAATTGATGTTCTAATATATCTTTTGAATAATAAATAAATTGAAAAGTTAAAAAAAAAGTTCATGTGAGATAACTATTCTGATCTTAATTAATTTGGATAACCTTTTTATATATCGGCTAAGATACATGATATGTTATAAGGGCTAAAGTTTGAAGGAATAAACAAGTGCCAAATGAACACAATTAGCTAGGAGCCAATTAGATTTTTAAATCTAGCTAAATACTTAACATAAGAATGGATTTGACATAACCAGTTCTTTGCAGACACTAACCAGAGGGAAACAATGAGAAAATACTGAGCATTTGATTTTCATGAGAGACTTAGTAACATCTGCATCTTCAAGCTGGAGAAATTTTGTTGTTCCTTGCTACCCAAATGAACCATTGAGTTGATTTGCAGACATTTGATTTTAATAAATAATATTGAAATCCGTTTATATGGGCCTATTGGAATCCTTTGATATGGGCCGATTGAAATCTAAATTTGATAAAGAAAAAAAAATGCATTTCTTTGATCTGCTCTGATTCAAATTGACATTTGAACCAAATAACTGTTCAGATATAATTAAGTGTCCAAACTTTCAAAAAGTTATAATAAATCGTAGAAATTGCGTAGATTAATTGTAAAAATGTCTTAGACAAGTATTGAGAAATGTGTGAAAATAAAAATGTCTAAATTAACATTAAATTTTAATCTAGTCATATTATTTTTATAATATATACATATTAGAGATGGCAACGGGTCGGGTAGGGTCAGGTTTGGGACGTTGATGAACCTAACCCGACTCTATAAGAGTCAGGTTTGAGAAGACATCAACCTCGAAGACCGACAACGTGTAAGTTGTCCCTTGGTAACCGTACAAAATAGCTAAGCAAGCATATACTGCTTCAGGTGCTCATCCAAGTATAAAAATCTTTCATAGTAGCCCCTGTAATGGAGTTGCCATAAACAAAGACAACAAGATTATAAGAAGTCATGTTAAATGATGAGAAAACAAACTCTGTTGATAAACAGATGAGCGAGAATAAACAGTCAAGAAAGTTTCGTCAACAAAGAACTTATAACAGACCCATCAAGCACCCAGATGTACCCTGACATTAGCAACCGTCATTGCAATAAACGATAACTGAGGCGGGTAAAACATTTTTTTAACATTGTATTACACAAAACTCAACTTCCAACTACTTTTTGGAACAAGTACTTTAAGCTACTTACAGTTTCTCAATTGCTTTGCCAAACAAGCCCTAAGACATGGAAGATCACACGAAAGCTCAAATAGTCATCACTTTGCTCTTTCACAGTTCTTACACATCATCGTCGCACAATCGATTTCTCTTCCACCAAACACAAACTATTTCCTATTCGATTTCTTCTTCTAATCTGTCCCTGACTGATTCTTTAGCTGCTAGATTTTTGGATGTTCTTCTTCTTGCCTTCATTTTCTGTTTCTATCTCTACATCTCTCTGAACTCTGTTTCCATTTTCTTTATCTCTTCGCGCACATCGCTTTCCTTTTGCTTCTCTATTATTCTCCGTCCCAAATCGTCCTCAACCCTCAATTCTGATGCTTCAGTTGTGTGAGTTCTAGATAACTCGAAGTTCTGCAACCTCAGTTTTCTGATCTAGGGTTTATTTTACTTCTTTTGTACTTCTCATTTCTCTTCTGATTTTGCAGTTACTTGCCCTCTTTTGTCTTCAATTTTAATCGGGTCTTATCTTTTTCATTGATTTTCAGAGTTTTGACTCAGTTCTGCTGCGATTGATCTGTATTTCCGCTATTGGGTTTTGCTTGTTTTCCCCTAAAATCGCTCCTTTTTCTCCGCCATTGCTCTCGATATCGAATCCGATACCAAGCAATGTCGCTGAGCTATGCAATTGAGCTCTACTTCGATCCCGCCCTCGAGAACCAGGTCCTCAAGGCCTGGAACGTGCTCGCTCGCCGCCAAATCAGCAACCAGCTCATCGAAATCGAGTCGCGCCCGCACATCACGCTCTTCTCCAGCCCGGTCATGGAGCCTGCAAAGCTCGAAAACATCGTTAAAACCTTCGCCTGTAAGCAAGAACCTTTGCCCCTGTCGTTCTCCAACATTGGGAGCTTACCCAATGACAAGAATGTCTTGTTCCTCAACCCGACGCCGTCCGTGTTGCTCCTTCAGTTCCATTCGCAACTTTACGAGGCAATGAAGAAGGAGGGGATCGAAATTGCAGAGGAGTATCGCCCTGATGCTTGGATACCATACTGTGCAGTGGCTCAGGAGGTGCCGAGGAGTCGAATGGCTGAGGCATTTTGCGTATTGCGGGACTTGAAGTTGCCTGTTAATGGGTACGCCATGGATATTGGATTGGTGGAGTTTTCGCCAGTCCGGGAGCTCTTCTCATTTGTGCTCGGTAACACAGTAGAACCATGAACTTTTAGATTGATTCTATTGTTTAATTGTTAAACTTGGTTGAGTGTTTTGGATATATTACATCTTTGATGTTAAATTGTTAATGCTGATTATTGTTAGAGATGCTTTTATTAGAATAGTAAAAATTGCAATTTATGTTTATTGGAGTGGTTGGACTTAGTTTGTGCATCTTATATTTCCTTTAGCTTGAGAATATCATTGCTGGAGTACTCATTGATTTGGTGTAGAATAGGAAATCTTTCTGGCTGTCCCCCACTAGTGAGCTTCACTTTCTATCAATCTAGATGTTTCTGTTCTTTTGTTAATTTGATTTATATCTTGTTACTCTTCCTTGGCCTTGTTTGACCAAATGTAGATAATTTGTCAGTTGCAAATACAGTGATGCACCTCTTTTAGTATTGTTTGTTTTTGTTCATTCTAAAGCGTTCATAGGCTGTAGTGTTTGTTCATAGTTTTGCTAGTTAGTGCTGCCTGATTCAGACATTCGTTATTTTCTGACGTTCTTTTGCATTTAAATTTCCAACAGCATCATATAAACCTTATTACGCACTTATTTACTTCCTGGATTTCACTTCACCGTTGTATTATTATCTATCCCACAATTTGTTTGAGTGCACAGTTTGAATGGTTTGTAGGGATACATCTCTTGTCATCTTTGTAATGTCTCTGGTTTTATGGATGCTTGTTGAACTATTAAGTCCTTGGATTTCACATATAAGGCATGTATCACTGAATTTTTATAGATTCTTCCACTTTCACCAACTATTACGCTCAAATTTGATGTTTCATACTTTCTGAGACTAGATCTCATCCTTCATAGGTATAATCTGTTGCATATTATTCGCATTGGATAAGAACACTTTTAGCTCTAGTTTGTTCCACTTTCTACCACTTGTTTACCTTTAGCAAATTTGGAATGATTGAATTCAGTTCTTGTTTCTGTGATGCCTAGCAAGAACATATGACATTGCTTTCTTTGTTCTTTTTGTCTTCCCCTCCTGTAATGAACTCTTACATTCATTCTTAAAGACTTAAAAACCACAAATGTAGGTTGAGGTTCAGTTCATTCCTATTTGTAAGACTGCCATTTATTT
This sequence comes from Pelargonium nanum, assembly GCA_036897485.1. NCBI lineage: Eukaryota > Viridiplantae > Streptophyta > Magnoliopsida > Geraniales > Geraniaceae > Pelargonium > Pelargonium nanum. The sequence continues at coordinate 9,928 of JAYMTF010003116.1, read as the reverse complement.
ATAACCTAGTTTTGCTTGGAGTTTATTGTACCCTGAAGATAGAATATCTACATCTCACAAATTTTGTGCTAGATATCCGGACTTCATTTAGTTTACAAAATGGTCAATTGGTTTAACTGTACACTGAAGGCTGAGATAAATGGGAAACTGATAAAAATGATTGTCCCTTGTAAGAAGGATCTGGTGTAATTTTCTATATTTATCTTCTTATGTCAGTATCTGTTTCTTTGTGTCCTATCCTGTATGTCATTTTAGTAAAACAAGAGGCCTCCTATTCCCCCTTTTGAAATAAAGTTAAATTGGTAATGTTACATTTTAGGATCACATTTGCTGCTTGTTTTGTGGTATATAGAAAGCTTCTGAACCTGCATCTCTCCAGATGGACCACTTGCATGAATTTCCTTTGATTGCATGTGCCTTATACAACTGGACAAAGTGTTACTTGCCCTATATATGAATGTAGTTATCATTTCACACTTAGGACCCCCATAAAAAGATACCTCATTTGCACCAGTAGGAAAGGAAAAGAAGAGTCTTTGTCAATCCATGTCCAGAATTTTTGGGTCGGCCACATGAAGCCTGTGCTGTATATTTATCTTTGATGTGAATGAAGTTGTCTATCATATTGGTTTGCTGATAGGTTTCGTGCTCAGCTCAGCTGTAAACTTGACAAGGCTATCCATTTCTGGTGGTGGTGGGGCTGGCACATGCTTGTGGCAAACATAATTTGTTTGTGAATTCTGGTTTAAAGAATGCAGGGTAAGTCTTGAATCTCCCAATGATAGGGGCCTTGTCTTAATTGCAGAATAATATTTGCCCCAAATGTCCTATTTTACACTCTACTGATAATAGCCTAGCCATGAAAGTGCCATATAAGAGAAAGCTGAGACTGTGTTTGAGTCTGAGTTTCTTACAATTTGAAGCTAATTTTACAGGCAAACAAAATTGGCTACCCGGAATGATTGTTTTCATTGTAGTATATATCAGAGTTTGAGGACTTTTTTTCGACTTTAGATGCTTGTGCTTGTGTATATCAGAAAAAGAAGATATGTAGTGTGTGTATATTAGACTATTAGCCCTCACAACCCCTAAAGATTAAGGCTTTAAGTTCAAATCAAACCACCCCTCTTCTTAGAACAGCAAACAAAAGATCATTCCATATATCAACAGCCCCAGGTAGGCACCAGTGAACACAGTCATTATAACCCTTCATCCACTGGTTACCCCAGTTAGGACCCGGATGACCATCTGGTCTCATCGCCATGGCCTTCGTCACATCCACCACTCCAAACTTTTTCCCTCGCTCTTTTGCTTTCCTTTTCGCATCTTCAAGTTCTGACATCTGAACGCTCCTCGTCTCCCATTCCTCAGACCCATTCAAGCTGATCTCTCCTTCACTGTAAGGGTTGGTCTTTGGGCAGTTCCCTCCGGTGTTCCAAGCCCCGCCCTCAAAATGGGCAGGCGAGAACGTCCTCAGCAGGGTCACAAGGTCTTTGCATTTGCTGCAGCCACTGATATGATCAAATGCAGCTTGCAGGGCCAAGCCAACGGCCTGGCTCACACTAATGCTGGTAACATTCGGTTGGTTGCAGTAGACACATTTTGTTGTAGTGTTCTCGGCACCTTGGTGTATGAACAGCGGTCTGTTGAACCAATGCCCGGTTGAGACAATGGCATAGTCTAAGGCGAGGAGGTGCGTTGTCCATGCATGGTCGATCTGGTCCATGAACAAGTCGTAGCCGAATGATGAACCATTCACCATTATCTCCTGACTTGCTACCAAGAATTTGGACCAGAGAATCATGAGAGTGAAGTTATGTTGAATGAAGTGCCATGTCCCAAACCGATCCTCAGAGTCTTTGTACAACTGCATTGGTTCTTGCTCCTGAAAGATAACACTAATTAAGTTCTCCAAGACATACAAACACAGCATATATGGAGAAAAAAATAAATTTTAAACGTTTTAAATTATCCCAAGTAATCAGTCTATGATACATATTATGACTAAATTATGTAATTTTTGTCAACTTAAAAAGTTGTAATTGAATTATAATGAATAAATGCAAATCCTTATAACGGTCGGGTATTCCTAAAATATAGCCTAAATTATTGATGAGAAGCCACTCTACAAGGATCCAGTCTTAACACCATATTCTCTGACTCTATATAATAGGAATATAAATAGAAACTAGTGAGATGGAATTTTCTTGTATAAGGTTTTGATTAAAAAAATTCAATGATTTTTAGGAATTCTCAAATCATAACCATTAATCAAGAGAACCAAAGAATCCACCATGAAACGAGCTTGTGAAAGGCTTTAACAATGATCAACATATGTTACTAAGCAAACTAGTGTTCAGTTCCTTGAGTAGCAAATAGCAATGCAACTATATATATATATATATATAGTACAAATAATGTGGAGGCAAAGCATATATATTAAAAACCAGAATGACCTGAGACAATAGGCATAGGAGGGAATCGAAATGGTTCCTGGCAACAGAATCACCAATGAAACCCATTTTTTTGCCTCGAAGCAACCTGAAAAACTCGGTGGCATTGAACCTGGGAAGCTCGCAGCCATGAGGCTTCCACCTCCAGTACAGAAAATCTGTGTTGTTGCGTCCATGTCTAAAACAATCTTTGGAGTCAGGAAGGGTTGCACAGCTTGAATTCGTATAAAGAGGCCCTCTTGAATCCGGAACCCAATGACCATCAAACAAGTCACAGTTTTGATCATCTATACATCAATAATATCAACAAAAAAAAAAACAGAGTTAAGAACGTGTAGTTGGAATCAAAATGCAGATAAAAAGAAGAGATTTTGAGAGGTACCCATTTGAGATTTGATGGAGATCAAGTGAGATTGATCGGCCGGGAAAAAATGAGGGGAAAAGAAAAGGAAGATGGTGGTCAAGCTGGTGGCGTATAAGAGGAAAGGAGCGAGCTTGACCATGCTGCTGAGGCATCTCTGTTCTTTGTAGTTTTGGCCATGTTGATGATCATCAAACAGAAGAGATTTATTATTGTTGATCATCGTGTCTCATATATATGAAAAATGTATATCAAAAAGTGGGTTAGTGAAGAGACGAGAAGAGAGTTGGGTTGAGGAAGTGAAAAACAAAAGGATCCGCTTTTTGTGTTTGTAGTAACATTTCATCAATCCCAAATTGATTTAAGACAAATAAATGGGCCGATGAGGATCCAATTCAATGCCCTCTTCTCCGGTTTCCATTTCCATTACAATGCAGATTGTGAGTTTGAAGAGAATGTTTGTAAGAGAATATATGGGCTGATTTATCGCCACAATCTCGCATAATTATGCACCACTTTTTATGTGGTGTCACTCTTTTGGTGCCTTTCACACTAATCCATGACTCGTGATAAATGAGTCATCACTTGAGAAAGGTTTCATTCTACTGTTTTTTTTTTTGGAACACACATTCTATTAGTTTTTAAAAGGAAAATTAATACTTTCTATAACAAAATTTGATATGAATGATATTGATTAATACAAAATTTGACACTTATAATCTAAAGTTATATATAAATAAATCTAAATATCTAATAGTTTGAAATATTTAAATTCAAATCATGGCACAGTAGAGTTTTCATAGTAACCAGCACTCATAAACTTATAAATAAATATTTTGTCTTTAAACAAAAGTATTATTCAACTTTGCAAATTGGAAGCATGGTAAAGTGTTTGATGGTTAACTTTTAAACCTTTAACAATAGTATTATTTGCAGTGAGAAGAGAAATTACTTAATGAGTTATATGAGCTTCCTTTAAAAAAAAAGAAGAAGAAGAAGAAGAGTTATATGAGCTTACATTCCTTTTCTTGAGCCAACTCCAAAAAACTTTAATGGCAGAGGAAAGATTAATTTCGTGGGGATGGTTAAATAGTAACATTAATTGATTGCTATTAGTGTCATCTTCAATCTAAACAATCCCTTTTATTTTAAAGGTAGCTGAGGCAGCAGTACAGGTTTGAGTAGAGGATGATATGCATGAAATTGAGCAAATACATGTTTCTAGTTTGGTCAAACCCTGATATTTTTTTTATTTTGATAAGCAACTCGAACCTGAGACCTCAAAAAGAAATCCAAAGCGTATCGACCGTTTGGCCCAAATGCCTTACCCTAATATAATCTACCAGAGTACATGTTTCTAATTGAGCAAATAAACATTGTGCTTGACACATTCATCTTATATGTCAGTGCCTTGTAGAATATGATGGATCATCTGTTTGGATACTATGACTACTTAAATGCAATACCTTTTATATGTGCATGTCTATTGAAATTTTTTTATCACATCCAAATTAAGATTGATTTGAGTTAATAATGTTATCTTCTTTGATTTTGTATTTAGTTGAGAAGATATAGTAAGTTGATGAATGAAAAAAATTAGATGACACTGAATCTTATGGCCCAAGAAAGACCTACCAATACCCATGACTAAGTTCTGAAGCCTAGGTCCAAATTATCTTAGCCCAATGTTGTTCTATCTGGTAAGTGGTAAATCTGGTTGGGCAAGACCATAAATTACTACCATAAAAAATAATTATAGTGCATTTACCTATTTCAATACCAGAACTGAAGAACTCTCTCAGACAGTCTCATATGTCAGAAAATATCAGTTATTATGTGATGTATATGGCAGTGCTGAACTGGAAGTATCTTTTGCATTCAAGTTCAATGCAATTAAGTGGGAAGAGTGGGACCACAATCAAGTTTGTGTTAAGGAGTTGGCTGGTCCCTGTGTTGGCCTCAAGATTTATATAAATGCTTGTACACATACTACTGTACAAGAAAACTTGAGTAGAGCTTCTTAGTATTTGGGAAGTCTTCTGAATTTGGATTTGGGGAAGCTGTTTTTTCCTGCTATGATCATATGTCAGAAAAATAGTACTGGTCCAACCTGGAACTGAAATTGGACATTTACTGAGTAGACAAGTGTTAAAAACTCCTCCATAGACTAAGGGCTTGTTATGCAACAACAATAAGCTTCTTTTTGTCTCCTAGGCATGCCACATAGAGGAAAAACAACTTTCTCACGAGTCCCTTTCTTTGTCAAATTTTCAGTCAAAGCGGAGCATTTAGTTCAAACCTCCTTCTGCAGCCCCTTTCTTGAAGGAGCAAATGTCTTACGTCTTGACAAAAAGAAAAGAGAAGATATGAAAATGTTTGTGTCGTCTGAAGATCTGATTGGAAAAGAAAAAAAGTGAAACAGACGAAACAAATGAGAATGAGGTCGACTGGCCAAGCAAATGTGAAGATTGGCCAACATACAACTATAAATTTAACAATATATATATACATTATTCATCATGCCCATTTTAGTAACTCATTTTCAAAATACATTTATCACATTTTAATAACCTATCAATTCATGGACTAGTCGACTTTTAGATACTGAAGCTCCCAAGCAAGCACTAACCAAGACACTCACAATCTTTTATCAAGTCCCAATAAACTGTTATGTCATGTTGTACAACCTTCCCTAAAGATTATAGGTTTCGGCCCTATCTTTAGAGCAACTCCATCCTTGGGCCTTTGGCTCTTGGAAAATGGAATATGGCATAGAAATTTAGCATGTCATGCAATGGAGAGAGAGATGATTAAGAGCTAGTCCCTATGTTAAGGGCCGGCCCTTGTGAGTTTTTTTCTTCTTTTTCCTTTTTTTTTTGTCCTATGATATAGAATGACAAGTGTATTGTTCTCTCTTTCTTTTTTATGTAATAAAAAATGTGGATTCCAATTAAGTGTTGTGATAGAATCCCAACAACGGAGATGGTTTTTTTGTTGAGGCCTTAATTGATGTGTCAACATAAAAAGTTGAAGATGGAACATTAAGGGAATCAAATAGAGTCCTCTAATGTGGATGCTCTTATGATCTGTTATTGATTAAGTGGGTTTTCGAATGAGCAAATACAAGTGTTGGCAGATCTCTTGTTGATGCAACATGTCAATGTTTGATGGGATTTGATGGCTACTTAATTAGAGAATCTCTCTTTTGTAGGAAGGGTAGTTTGGACATAGTTGCAACTTGCAAGACAAAACAAAGGGTGGGTTAAAAAGAAAACATAGATATGGCTGTCTTTGGTTGAGGATGGATGCATTTCCGCAAATACTATTACTGTAAGCTTGTAATTAGTTAATTACAACATGAAAATGTAGCAACATTAATTACTGTTTTAATTTGGACGTGGATGTTAAGAAATTCACAAATTGACATTGTTTAGTTTCTTCCATACTAGGGACCATAGATGGTCCATGACCCATATGACTTAAATAAGGATTGTCCATTTGTTAACTCTCCATTTAAGCATACGTAGCTGCTTTCATATTATTAATTCAACTGGGGTCTGTTTATAATTTGGTTTAACCATCCACGTACACACATTTACCAGTTAGTGGCTGAATTGTATGGCCTCTTGAAAGCGATGCTTTGCATTTAAATAAGAGATTTTGAACGTATTGTTTCACATCCTAGTGTGGGGGTCAACTATCTTTTTAACCAAACCTATTGCTGATGTGCTTGTCACTACTTTCAACTGCCGGCCTCACTAACCTACTGCTGTTTCGTAGTATTAAATATGGTTCAATCATTTTGTACAACATTTTTAAATTACTTGGATTGGGTTTTGGTGCCATTTGGAAGCATTACAACAATAATTGTACATGCATGCTTGATGCACATAAATATATATAAAAAAAGCAGCAGCAGACCAAATGGTCTTTGGTGAGTGAAGTGAAACACTGAAACCAAATTAGTAGAGTAATTATAAGTTTCAAATCGGATAAAAATAAAATGAAAAGGCTACATATAATGGTGCGAGTGAAACCTTACTAATAAGGCTGACCTTTTAGTATGTGAAATGTCAGGGGAGCGGATCACATGGGGGTTGTGGTTCGTGGCATGCATGTGCGGTTGCGTGACAAAGACAAGAAATAAGGTTGAAGATTAGGCTCTTGAGTTGCTATATATGTTTGGTTGCTAGGATGCATACCCATAAATCTTGTCTTAGAGCCTCATTGTTTGTGAGATAAATGACAGATTCTACCCATATTTAATGCTACAAGTCCCTACTTTTACTCTTGTCCATTCCTTTGATTTTCATTCATACTTTCAACTACTGTTTAATATGTGATTAACATGACTTTCCAATAATTGGATGCATCTGGGCAGTAGAAATATAAACATTCACTAGCTCTCACCTCTTAGGCCGATAGCCATCCAATGGACAGTTACGAATGTTTTCTCCAATTAATTACCATGTCTGTGTCAAGCTTCTTGAAATTTAATCAACTTTATGATGCAATTAACCATGTCCATATGGCCCCATAGATTGGAAAAATAAGTGTCCTTTTTTTTGCAAAGAATCACTGCACTGATTCCACAGATTGTATATGATACTTCATTAATTTAATCAACTTTATGCTATGTTCTCAATATCTCTCTCTCTCTCACACTTCATAATTTATAGACTTCAATTAGTTGGACTTGTTTACTAATTATGTCTACAAAAACCTGGGGATTCACTGAATCATTGTGCATTAGCTGAACAAGAAAATTAATTGTGACATTATACAGAAAATATGCAAATGGAAAGGCCACAAAATTGAGATAAATTATTCTGAAACTGGAAGATGTAGAGGATCAGCGTGCATGTTCACTAGGCATAATTGTTATGTGCAGATATGAAATTAGGAGCTGTCATGGGTTGCATGGGCAGTTGCAGAACAAGATCGATCGTAACCTCCATAGCTGTAACTGTAAGCTCCAAATTTGCAGGAAAAAGAGGTGATTGTGACCCGAGACGGTCCAATAATGTGGCTTTTGCCCCCACTAATTTATTTTCCTACAAATATACCATCTACTTTTTTCAAAACAAACAAATTTGCAGTTGATTTTAGGTTGAATTTCTATTTTTAAATCAATTTTTAATTTTTTTCTAAAATTTAAACAAATAGTTGTGTTCCCCAAAAAAATGCATTAAATAATTAAACGATTTTGTCTAAAGTGAACGTAGAAACACTCTACTATAAATTTTTCAAGAAACATTCACCACTTATTTGTTTAACTTTTGAAAAATACATCTACTAGTTTGTGAATTTTGAAAAATTAACCATCAAATTACTTATACCCTATATTTTTCAAAATAAATTCAGTATATTTTTAGTGTGATAGTAAACCATATAAAGCCAAGTTTAAATTATAAGTAATGTTTTTTTATTGGTGAGGAAAGAAGCATGATGGGCAAAATGGATCCTTCCTCTGGCAAATTTTGTCAAGTAACTGGCCTTTTGTTTTGACCTTTTGCAATCAATTGACATATATTTAGCATTTATTATGATTTTCACATTATCCTTTTCCATCTTTGAGTAATGAGCAGTTGAGTACGTGCTCTGCTACTACTTGGCACATGTCTCTGTATCCTACAATTAATTACTGAATATGCATACTTGCTCAGTATTTAATACACCTTCTGTTTACCTTTTCTTTTTTTTTAAATAGATTAAAGGGTTAATTACAGATAACCTATATGAACTATCCACTAAAAACAGATATAATCCCTAAATTTTGTTTCTTGACAGATAGCTCCCTAAACTAACCAAAACACTGTTCCGTTATCACACCGTCAGTTTTTTATGAAAAGACTATTATGCCCTTAGGTGTTTTGAACTATCCATCCAAACAAGCCCTTCAAAAAATAAAAATCCAGATCTGAAACAGACTTGGTGATGCTTCATCTTCCCTTCCGGCAGCGGTCATGGAGACTCGCCGGTCATCGACGGCAACGGAGGATCTGAACGGCGAGCACGAAGGTCCCCTCTTCATCTGACTCTCTCTCTCTCTCTCGAAGCAACATCATTGATGAACGACGATGGAGGATCTGGCCCATGCTTGCTTGCTCGCGATTCCGGCGACGATGAAGGGTTCCATCCTCCGATCTGCTCCATCCCCGCGAGCACGGAGGCAACCCCGATCTGCTCCAGGCCCTCTTCATCTCTCTCTCGCCTCTCGGAGATGAAGCAACCGAAGACCCATCCCCGATCTGTTCGTCTTCTTCGTTTCCAGCCTGAGCTCCGGCGAAGCCGGCAACTGCCGTCCAGCGTGAGCTCCGGCATGGCCAGCAACGGCGTTCTCTCCAACGGTTAGCCAAGGACGAGCAGGACGAGATCTCCTCCGACGAGCAGCCCAAACCAACGAGCTCTCTCGATCTCCTCCGACGAGCTCTCTCGATCTCCTCTGACGAGCCCAAGCCCAAGCCCAAGCCTCCGCTTCACCGATCGGCTCCGGCGTGCGAGATCTGCACCGCTCCAGATCTGGACGACGAAGGTCTCCAGCCACGACGACGACGGACCACGACGAGATCAGCTCGGCTTCATCTCCGGTGATGGTCGGTCTCGGCCATGGAGGTGGCTACGCCTCACGCCCTCTCTCTCCGGCGAGATCTGTACGGGCTCCGGCGAGATTGCTAGTGAAACAGACAAACCCTTTTTTTTAAAAAAATTTGGTAACATTGTGAATATTGTAATTTTTGTGTGAAATTAGTTATCAAATCTGTAATTTTTGGTTATCACTTTGAATCCAATGAAATTTTTGTTAAATTTTTGGGTATTCTTATTTGATGTTCTTCAATTTTTGGCAGCGTTTGAATTTTTTGGCAAAAAAAACTCAGATTCCGACATGTATTTGAAGATTCCGGCGCCGGAATCTTCATAATCATCACCGGAATCTTTATAATTACGCCGGAAACTTCATCAAGTTCGCCGGAAAATTCAAACATTCAAATGCATTATTATTTACATGTTGAAAGGACAAAAATGGTAATTCAAAAATAAATAAATGCATGTGCAATACATGTGATGAGAGAGAGTGTGTTTTAGTTAGATTTAACTGACGGAACAGTGTTTT
>JAYMTF010003115.1:0-16088 GCA_036897485.1 Pelargonium nanum | reverse complement strand
TAGAGTCGTTGGGCTTCATCTCTGTCATTGTTCAAATCTAGAAGTTATAATTTTGTAAACTGTATTTCACTTTTTATTTTTGTTCAAATCATGTATTCAATTTTTTGGGTTCAATTTATAAAAAATTGTTGTTGAATTTCTGATGAACCGAAAAAAATATAGCCGTTGCTCTATTCTTCTCTACCCATTTCTTGAAAGTGAGGACAAAATGGTATTTTACCATGCATTTGAGCTCCTTAAAGGAGCAAGCAATTTTCATTGAAGCTGTTTTGCTCCTGCAGGATTTGCCTCCTATAAGGAGCCAAATAGTGTTTTTGCTCCTTTAAGTAGCAAACAGTAGAAATTTACCAAACAAGCTATATCCTACATGACATCTTCCTCCTTTAAGTTTCTCCTACATGGCATCTCCTTTAAGGAGGTTGTAGAGATAACAAACAAGCACTTAGAGGTGTGAGATATCTCATTGAGAATGTTGAAAGCTTCTTGTGGAAATTAAGTATAGATTGAAGGAGTGGAGCTCTACTTGGGACCCTGACATCCTGTGGCCTCTTGCAGAGACTAAATATGAATAATAAGTAGTGGCACTCATTGTGACGTATTTTTTGTGTGTAGACTATGTATGTTCTTTGGGATGAAAAAAATCTTTACGGCGCTTTAGGGATACTCCCGATGATCTTTCTTCATGTTGGTGGAAGGGTTTGGGAGTGAGATGTTCCAACGATCAATAGGCAATGACAAAGTCAGGTCGGACATAAATGTTGAACATATTGATGTCAAACATAATAGGAAGCTGTGAATGGGCCTCATCGCGAAAGTGGAGAAGAATATATCAAAACTATGTGATTATAATATTTTTTTCAACGATTTATTCAAAAATACGTCGTTTTGAGTATCTAACTTACCTAATTTTAGTAAGTTGACTGACCTCCAGTTTACTTATTTTATATATATATCCTTTTAAAGAAGCTCACAGTGACCCCATTTTTAATGTGGATGCAGTATGTATACTGTATATCATGTTTATAGATAGACACCAGAATAGTACCCCCAAAAAATGGAGAATTGTTTCCTTATACGGGCTGACTTCAGATCCATTTGGACCACAAACCGTACCACAGAAATGAATGTAACGTCAGTTTGGGCCCAACCCAGCCCATACTAATGTATGTTGTTTGGGCTGGAACCCACTAACAAGTAGAGCGGTGGCATAGATGACATGAATTCACTAATCCTTTTCACATCTTTTATGCTGGGAACTCTACATATTTATATGATTCATTGTATTAACTCCCTCTATGTATATACTATATTTTCTTAAATCAATACTATAATTAACGTTTGCTTTCTCATAAATCAGGCGTGTTGTTGAATTGACTCAAATTTATTATTTTTATGTTTAACGTATAGGTTGGTACTTCCCACATGTTTTGTGTGAATAAAACCTCTTTAACCATTTACCATAAAACATTAATCTTCATTGTACATATATAATTGCTACATATTTAAGTGAGTCAACTCGTGAAATTTCAAAAATATTATATACGATTGGATAAATCGCACCAAATGCACTAACTTGAAATTATTACGCTTGAATTTTCACAAAGATGGTAAAACTATAATTTTTAAAAAAGAAATTGAGATGAAAAAAAGAATAAATGATATTATAAAATAATAAATAGAGATTATAGACCTACCCACCCACCCACGCCACGTTAGCAAAGAAGAGCCCAGCCCAGCTCCCGAGTGTTGTAGTATATAGATTACAAACGCATATCGATCATCACCAAATTACAGTCCCGTCCCATCCCCTAAAATCCGAAAAAAAAAACCAGTCTTTAGTCTCTACCATTACAGCTTCTTCACACACCAAAAAAAAAATCCAATTTTTACATAAGAAAGTACCATACTACCATTGCTAGGTCGTAGCAGTGAGTGACCAGACCCATTTCTCTATTACCTTTTTTCTCCTCAGATTTGGCCACATCTCAGCTCCTCTGAACCATATCATACCATACCCAAAAGACCCAAAAAAAAAAAAAAAAACCATAACCAAAGCAACAACATCAAAAATTGCACTAGACGGGGCATAAAAAAAATTCCCACAACACAAAGCCCCCATTGCCCCCTAAGCCACACCACCATGGCTAAAGGTTGATCTCAAGGTACATTACACCATTACTTCTCCAGTATTTTTTTTCTCTGTGTATTAAAAATTGAAGCCTCCGTGTATAATTGTTATGTGTGTAACATATTTGACCAATCCTTTTTTCCAAGCTTGCTCCATGGTTGTTGTATACAAAATCCCTGAAGAAACCACATCAATTGGGTAGAATCGTAGAAACCCTTTTTAGTTTGATTTTGGGTACGTGGGTTGTGGATGTGGAATTTTTCTGGGTTGGACCCACCTTTTGCATTCGGGAAAAATGTCCTGCTTCTCGATGATTTATCCATGGATCCAGCTAGGGTTTTTGTCATTCTTGTGCCAATTAATCAATGTGGTGTCAGATTTTTATGCATTTTCGTCACTGGGTTGGGTCCTTTTTGCCTCCTTCACTTCGCTGTCTCTACAAAATTTGAACTTTACGGGATACCTGATATGGCTCCTTGATTATTATTGATTATCAATTTATTGACCTTGTGTAAGAAAACCCCCACTGTGGAGACTGAATTACTCATGAACAGTTTACATTATAGTCTGATTTGTATTCATGTTTATAAGGATTTGTATAGTTTTTGTCGTTGTTTTTCATGGCACTGTATCATTTTCTGATAGAATTTGCCGTTTAGCTGCTAATCATGTTTGATTGTTTCTTTACTTGGTTAAATCAAAATGTTATTTTAGTTTTCCTTCGGAGCGAAACTTTTTCCCCAAAAGGAAGGAAATCATAAATGAAGAACATGGGTGGTTTTGTATTTGATATAATTGGCATATAAGAAGAAGTATATATTGAATTGGATGTTTAAGTTGCAATTAATATAATACACAGTTATGCACAGTACTCGTTGCTTCCCTCAGTAAAAGGTCGTCTTTTTTGTTTTAACTATTGTCATAGAGCAGAGAGGAAGCGAGAATGCATTTTCAGTACCCTTTATTACCATCTTTTTCCATGTAAATTATGGTAAGATGAATAATGCTGGGAATATGGAAATACATAATAAATTTTAGCAGCAAAACCGAATGTGTTCAGACAAAAAAGAAGCAGTTTTTGAAAAACTTAGAACATAATATTTGGTAATTACACTAAAGCAAAAACTATAAGTGGATGCCATCATTCTTGTGATGCTTAGTTAATTACGATATTCTTTCTAGTAACTGTGTAGTTAATCTTGCATTATTTGCTGTCGAACCATGGCTCTACATTATGATACCATTAGTTCTAGTTCACATCGATTCCTGTATATGTTATCCCTTTAACAATCATAAGTTAATATTATTAATTTAAGGGACCTTAAATAGTACATAAATGTGTTATTATATAGAATGCTACATCTTTATAGGTGACACATATCTTTTTTAAGTGCCTTGGTTTTCTTTGCTTCCGCGTTGCTGACTGAAATAGGCGCCATTTACATTTTCACTCAATTTGAAATTGGAAATTGAAAAGTAGTGTTCTTCATGAACTGTAACTGGTAAGTCTATCTTGTATCTAAGCCCAGGGGATATTGTGCATGCTAGACTCCCTATTTGTATTTAGTTTTAGTTTATTTCTGATACAACACTGCGCTGATTTGGTCCCAAAAGTAATTGGACACTAGGTCGGACTGACTTCTAGGTCTTTGATAGCCAAGATTCTCAACCAACTGATGTGCTTATTGATTTTATCAAAGGCTTCACAATCTTTGGCTATCACTATCAAATAGAAGTCAGGAAAATATTTCAGAGATAGTTCCTGCCTATAATAACTAATAAATGCTATCTAGACTTTCTCAAAAAAAAAAAAATGTTATCTATACTAGTGAGGAGAAACTACTGGAATTTTTTAACACACCTAAATCTTGAAACATTTCATATTGTTGGAAACGGTTGATTCTCTATTTTAAATGTTTCCCCATCTGGCATGGTCGTTCTAGGCAATAGTCTCTTTTTCATTGACTGCTCAATTAAATTATGTCTCACTCCCTCTAAGTTTGTCCAAATGTTCATTAACAAATTTTTTCTCCACATTAAACCATCTATAGTCAGTTAACGGGCTTTGTGCGTTCCGCGTATTGAGCTATTTATACAGTCAGTGACAGGTTTTCTAAATGTTTTATTATTTTCAGTTTTTGGCAACATATTTTAATACGGAGTTAGTATTGATCTATTTGAACAAACATACTGTGATGGCTGTTTATCATTAGTATTTATTTATTTTTTCTATTTAGAAGAAATGTCTGATTGTACAGTTATCTCTTAAGCCTTAACTCATTTGAACAGGTTATTTAGTTGGGGAATAATCAGCGGTAACATACATGTTTTATGGCATTCAAATTTAGTGGTGGAATTATGGAAGTGCTTCCTTGTACTGGTGTTCAGTATGTTGGAGAATCCGATTGCCCTCAACAGAGCTCAGGAACATCTTTTATCTATGATGCAGAATCTAGCCGCCTTCAAAATGGTAAACAAGTTAAGATGGAGGATGGTAGAGTTGATAAATTATTGGTAGATGTGGATGGGCCTCAAGCAGAAATAGAAGGTCAAGGTCAAGAGATGGTTCATGAATTACCTACTTCAGAAGGTCACTACAGCGGAGCTTCATATAGTGATTATCAGGTGGAGGGTCAAAAATTATCTTGTGGTTCTCATGATAATGAAGGGGTCGATATAAACACACCTAACTGTAGTTCAGTTCCTTGTTTGGCCTCTGAGAACTCACATCAAACTGTGAATACTATTGAATGCGAACTGCCAGGCTACAACAGGGAGGGAGAATCATCTCTTTCAGAGCCCAAATGGCTGGAGCATGACGAGTCTGTGGCTTTGTGGGTCAAGGTACTGTAGCCTTTCATGCTTGTAAATTGCCTGAACATATTTGATTTTTTCCCTTCGCGTGGTGCTTATTTTCTGCTTTATTCCATTGAATTGCTCATTCTTATCCATTTTCTTTTTGTTCTTTTTATATATTCCTTTTGGACTGTACGTGGAGTTTCATTTGGCTATTGATATCTTGTAAATTATTTATTTTTTGTTTGAACTATTAGTTTCCTTCTGTATGATAAAAATATATGTACTGATTTTAATTCCGTCTCGATACTTGTTTTTTCTTTTTCTTTGTTTGGCTGTTTAGTTATTATTCACCTGCTGCTAAATATAAGGATACATGCTGATTCTGTGTTTTTCTGTTCTGCAATGATCTTTCCAAGTACAGTGGAGAGGGAAGTGGCAGGCAGGAATAAGATGTGCTAGAGCTGATTGGCCATTATCAACTCTGAGGGCAAAACCAACCCATGACAGGAAGAAGTATTCTGTCATATTTTTTCCACACACAAGAAATTATTCTTGGGCAGATACACTTCTTGTTCGTCCAATAAATGAGTATCCACATCCTATTGCATACCGGACACATAACGTTGGACTTAAAATGGTTAAGGATTTATCTATTGCACGCCGCTTCATTATGCAAAAGCTGGCTGTTGGCATGTTAAATATCGTCGACCAATTTCATAATGATGTATGTGATTCGGTTTTCGTTTTTCATTGTTGGGAATTTTCAGTTCCTCTTATGTTCAAGTTTTACTCACATGTTTATTTTTACTTATTATTAGAGATCTGCTAAAATGTGTATAGGCTTTGATTGAGACTGCTCGTGACGTGATGGTCTGGAAGGAATTTGCTATGGAGGCTTCCCGCTGTGGTGGTTATTTGGAGCTCGGAAGGATGCTTCTGAAGCTACAGAATGTAAAGTCCTTTCTCATTTTATTGATATTTATAGTAGTAGGAAGAACCATTATATCTATTATTCCCTTTGTCCCAAAATGAGTGTCCACTTTTCATTTTTGGTTGGTTAGTTCGTTATACATTTAATACCAACAAAATCCCTAATATAAGTTAGTTAGACCTCCTTTGAGTTCGTCATAGAGATATAAGGGAGAACTTTCATTCCTAACTAACTTACTCATTTTGGGCCGTAGCTCGGAGGGAGTATTTTGTCATCCAATGTATGTTTTAATTGTATATAAAATTTACAGTCAATCAGAGATTGTTTAATGGTCAACTGCCAATGCTATGTGATCCAGATCACTATTGCAGATTAATAGGTACCAAGTAAGCAGAATCTCTTAATATATTTCAGTATAGGCATGATAACGCTCCCTTTTTGTGCATCTATATGTTCCTTTTAAGCCGGATCCCTTGGACTTGTGTTTTAAACTTTCTTTTATCTCTCATTCTTCCTGATTTCAGTAAGCATTTTTATCAGCTTCGTATTTTTTTTTTGTTACGTGTATGGGATGTATTTTTCTTCCGGCACCTACATAGTTTTGCATATTCATCTACATAGGTTGTTATATTTGTGTTTAGATAGAATTCTATTGATAACTGGTTAATTATTGGATGATGTATTATATTAGTTATGACTTTTATTTATTTATTTATTTCATTGCAACTTTATTATAATATTAGTTGATTTACATTATAGCTACTGTTAATGAATTTAAAAAACAGGTTTACGTTGTAATTGTATTAGTTATTTTATTTTGGCACTTTATTAATTTTACATCTATAGTCATATTTATTTAAATATTTTTTAGTTACAGAGGTTTATATTAGGTACATATATATATATATATTTCTTGTTTTTATATAACATATTGTATTATATCGTATTTTAAATTTTATAAAAAATTTGTATTGCCGTATTGTATTGGTTAGTATCTCGTTTTCTGTATTTTTATCCATGCAACATAGGCTGTGGATGACATGTGGTAGTCAGAAAGTAGGGCTTCCAATATGTTAGTCTTTAACTTAATTTATCTTAGAACAAGGACCTCCCTTTACCTGTTGTTTTAGTGTTTAATTAATGCCGTCGTTTACATTTACAGATGATACTACAGCGATACATACATTCTGATTGGCTACGTCAATCTTTTGACTCTTGGGCAGAACAATGTCAAAATGCAAATAGTGCTGAATCCATTGAAATGCTAAAAGAGGTACATTTATAATTTGGCTGCATGCATATGTCACAGTTAACTGTGGGTTGAAGGTTGATAAATCTATATACAGCATAGCAAGTATCATTTTCTGGTTGATCAATAAGATTTGCTGCCACCAATTCTATGACTATAGGGACACATTCTATTCTTTTGTCACATGTCTTTCACTTTTGGTGCGGCAAAAGTAGTGAAGTGGCTTATAGCTTTGCTTTCTTTGCTTTTGAAATTACTGTCATTAAGTGGCTTATAATAACTTCATTCACTTGTCTCAATAAGTGAATGAAGTCATTATGTGTTATTTTTTTCCATTTTTATTATATAAGTTTTTTTAACTGTTCCAAAGAAGAAAATTTTAGGCAAACTGTATTGTTTTTCATCAAATACCTGTTGTTCTGCCTTCTTTTCCCTTAAGATGGCTTTCTGCTATGCAAGTTACTTAGTTCGCAATAGTTTTCCTTGGTAATTTGTGCCAGGTAGAATTATTTTTATGAAGCTCAAGCATTTTCATTGATTTTCTAGTGTAAGTAATGCTTTCACTCAGTGATTGAAATATGGAATAAATGCTTATCAACAACCTTTTACACTTGTGATTGTGATTAATAATTGCTTCGACCTGTTTCAGAGTAGTCTTAATTGTAACAGTTCCTCAAACTCCCCTGATGTATTTCCCTCTCCTTTGGCTCAGGAATTGTATGACTCTATTATGTGGAATGAAGTTAATTCTCTCTCGGATGCACCGGTACAGCCCACGTTGGGTTCTGAGTGGAAAACCTGGAAGCATGAAGTTATGAAATGGTTTTCGACATCTCATCCTATACCTAGCGGTGGAGACATAGAGCAGCAGATCACTGATGGTTCTTTGACCCCAAGTCTGCAACTTAGCAGGAAGAGGCCCAAGCTTGAAATTCGACGTGCAGAGCCTCACATTTCACAGGTGGAAATCAATGGTTCAAATCAAAATCTAACTGTTGGACTCAGTTCTGAATTTTTTAATAGGCGTGATGCTGTTAATGCTACTGCAGTAGTTTCAGAGGTTTGTAAAGGGGAAGATAATAGGGCGGGAGCAGCACCAACAGAATCACATGGTAGTGTAGCTGATAGATGGGACGAAATTGTAGTTGAAGCAGGAAATTCTGAGTTGGTTCAAACCAAAGATGTGGAATTAACTCCTGTAAATAACATTGCTACTAGGATGTCCTCAGATCCCGGTAGTAAGAATCGACAGTGTATAGCTTTTATTGAAGCGAAGGGAAGGCAGTGTGTTAGGTGGGCAAATGATGGTGATGTTTACTGTTGTGTGCATTTGTCCTCCCGGTTTTTAGGCAGCTCCTCTAAAGCAGAAGTGGTTCCCTCTTCTGATACACCAATGTGTGGAGGTACCACTGTTCTTGGTACTAAATGTAAGCATCGGTCCCTATCTGGTTCCTCATTCTGTAAGAAACACAGACCACAGATTGATGGGAAGAATAAATTAAATTTAACAGAGAATACTCTTAAGAGAAAGCATGGAGAGAATGTGCTTCATTCGGAAACCGCTTTCGGTAAAGAAATAGTACTGGTGGGAGAAATTGGAAGTCCCCTGCAAGTAGATCCAGTCTCGGTGATGAAAGGTGATGCCTTTGATGGAAAAAATAGCTTAATTGAGAGCTCAGGGCATTCTGGCAAAGACTATAATGGAACAGAAACGCTGCATTGTATAGGCTCTTTTCCCCATGATAATAGCAATCCGTGTCTGGAAAGTCCTAAGCGACATTCATTGTACTGTGAGCAGCACCTTCCAAGCTGGCTTAAACGTGCAAGGAATGGCAAGAGTAGAATAATTTCAAAGGAAGTGTTTGTAGATCTTTTGGGTGATTGTCACTCACAGGAGCAGAGGTTGCATTTACATGAAGCTTGTGAGCTTTTTTACAGGCTCTTCAAAAGTATTTTATCTCTAAGAAACCCAGTTCCCATGGAAGTTCAACTTCAGTGGGCCCTATCTGAGGCTTCTAAGAATTTTGGTGTTGGTGAAATTTTGCTCAAGTTAGTTTGCACTGAAAAAGAGAGGATTGGAAGAATATGGGGCTTTGAGGCTGGTCATGGTTGGCTGGCTTCTTCATCTGCAATGGAAGAACCAACTGTGGTGCCCATGATTACTGGTGGTAGTCATGACAATGAAAATGATGATGAAAAAACTATCAAGTGCAAACTCTGCTCACAAGAGTTTCTTGATGACCAAACACTTGGTGCTCACTGGATGGACAGTCACAAAAAAGAATCTCAATGGCTGTTTAGAGGTTATGCTTGTGCCATATGCTTGGATTCTTTTACTAACAAGAAAATTTTGGAAACCCATGTGCAGGAGAGACACCATGTGCAATTTGTTGAACAGTGTAAGCTTCTGCAGTGTATTCCTTGTGGCAGTCATTTTGGAAATATTGATGAGTTATGGTTGCATGTACTCTCTGTTCATCCTGATGATTTCAGGCTTTCTAAAGTTGCTCAGCAGAATAATAGGTCTGTCAGTGAGTATTCTCCTAACAAACTAGAACAAGGAAATGCTGGTTCTGTGGAGAACAACTCGAGTTTAGGTGGTGTCCGTAGGTTTATCTGCCGGTTTTGTGGGTTGAAGTTTGATTTGTTACCTGATCTTGGCCGCCACCATCAAGCTGCTCATATGGGACCAAGTTTAGTCAGTTCTCGACCTTCAAAGAAGGGTGTTCGCTATTATGCTTATAAATTAAAATCTGGGAGGCTTAGCCGTCCTAGATTTAAAAAGGGCCTGGGATCAGCATCATATAGGATCAGGAATAGGGGCAATGCAAGTATTAAGAAACGCATCCAGGTTACCAAGTCACTTAGCACCGGAGGAATGAGTGCTCAGCCTCATTTAGATGAGGCTCTCAATCTTGGTAAACTGGTTGAATCCCAATGTTCAACGGTGGCAAAGATTTTGTATTCTGAGATTCAGAGAATAAAACCTAGACCCAGTAATCATGACATTATGTCTATTGCCCGCACTGCTTGCTGCAAGTTCAATCTTACAGCTTTGCTGGAATCAAGATATGGAGAATTGCCTGAGCGTTTGTATCTTAAGGCAGCCAAACTTTGTAGTGAGCATAACATTCAAGTGGACTGGCACAAAGAAGGGTTTATTTGTGCTAATGGATGTAAACCACCGAAGGATCCAAATTTGATGTCTCCCTTAGTTCCTCTTCCAGTTCCATATGTGGGACACAATTCTGACCATTCATCAGATCCTGTACACGAGGAGTGGGAAATGGATGAGTGCCACTATATCATTGATTCACACCAATTTGGACAGAAGTCTAAGCGAAAGTCAATTGTATTGTGTGATGATATAAGCTTCGGGCAGGAATCTGTTCCAGTAGCCTGTGTGGTGGATGAAGGTCTGTTGGATTCTCTTCATATCACTGCAAATGGTATTGATGCCCAAAATTATAGCTGCTCCATGCCTTGGGAGAGCTTTACTTACATTATGAAGCCACTACTTGATCAATCCCTTGATCTAGACACAGAGGTAGCTTTGCACACTTTATGTTGGCCTTTGATCTAATTCTGCCATCTAATATTTGCTATGAGTGTAAAATATACATGAAATGTAAATCTCTTTTTGCATTTGAAATGTTTGTTAAAATAATATTACTTGCTAATTGATTGTATACAGTCCATGTTACGTCTCACTTTTCTTCTTCTGCTCTCTTGCACTAGCACATATAATTGCATTCATTTATGAGCTATAACTACTAGAACACTTCATGTTATGTGCTGTTTCCCGTCTCCCTGAAAATGAGTGATCACACATCACATATTTATTAACTTTTTATTCCTTTACTTCTTATTTGCAGAGCTTGCAATTGGGGTGTGCTTGCCCAAATTCAACTTGCTGTCCTGAAACATGTGATCATGTATACCTCTTTGATAATGACTACGAAGATGCAAAAGACATCTATGGAAAAGCCATGTGCGGCAGGTTTCCTTATGACGAGAATAGTCGAATTGTTTTGGAGGTATTTCTTATACCTTACCAACATGCTATTCCTCTCTCTCTCTCTCTCTGATCTTTTATGACATATTATGGGAGAAGAATGAGCTAGAAGTCTTTTCCTTTGTCCTGCTAAATGCTTATTAGACTGCTTCAATCATTAATTTGCATTGGAATCAAATTATCTATTTGAAATTATGCTTGTAACACATATTGCCTTGTGTACAGAGGCGATGAGAGGTTTTGAGAAGATTTAATAAACCCATTGAGCCTGCCTTTTCTTGTATAGTAACCATAAAGGAATACTGATGTATACTTTTTTTTTTTTTTTTTCAAATTTCTGCCTCTGCAGTTGCTGAGATTCCAGAAAATTAATGTTTTTCTCGCCCCCTCTGAATATTTCCACTATATTGAGAAACATTGTTGCATACACAGTATTTGACAAACATATAGGGCAGTTTGTTTTGGTTGACTTGTATAGTTTGTTTGCATGTTCTTTCATGATATATTAGCATTTTTATGCTTATGTCTTGCAAATCCGCGCAGGAGGGCTATCTCGTTTATGAGTGCAATAACATGTGCAGTTGCAGTAGGAGTTGTCCAAATAGGGTTTTGCAGAAAGGAGTACAAGTGAAATTGGAAGTTTACAGAACAGAAAGAAAGGTAAAACTTTTAAACATTTTGATACTGTATTTAGTAGTCATGTACTGATTTTTCTCTTACCTGATCAACAGGGTTGGGCAGTAAGAGCAGGAGAAGCAATCCTACGTGGTACATTTGTATGTGAATACATTGGGGAGGTTGTAGATGAGCAGGAATCAAACAGGAGGCACAACAGGTTTCGTGTTTATTCTGTCAAATGTGGTTTCTTTTGAACTTGTTATTTCTTATTTTAAATGTGCTCTTTTGAATCTTCAGGTACGGAGACGAAGGTTGCAGTTTTTTGTATCACGTAGATGCTCATATCAATGACATGAGCAGATTAATTGAAGGACAGGTCCAATATGTAATTGATGCAACAAGATATGGCAATGTGTCGCGATATATTAATCACAGGTAAGGTTATTTCCAGATTATGCTCTTCGAGTTGTCTTACAATCTTGTTAGGGATTTCTTAGATGTTAATTTGGGCACACAAGCATGTATTGGGACCAATCAAAGTGGGCACTAGTTTGCTCCTTATTCTTGACCAATTTCTTAAAAAAAAAAATCAGAGAGTTTCAAAGAGCTTCTTTAGGATGGGTGAGACATGGCAATACATTTTAGTCCATTGGTGTCATGTCTAGTAACCAGCTTGATTGTTGTGGGCGCCTTGTAAAGCACCATGTATGGATAAGTGCTGGCTTGTTCTGAATAACTCTTCTTATTAAGCTCTTAGAATGCATCACAATCCTTCATTTGGTGCCTTTGTTACGGAGAATAGTTTTCTTACATGGGCTATTGCCGTGTGGCAACCATTAATTTTTCCCACATTCTACAGTGATCCTTCATCTAGTGATTTGTTCATTTTAGAGCATGACATCCTTTTTGTCACCTACCTTTATAATGTGCTCATAGAGAACTATAGTTAGATATGCCTATTAAAATAGTGAATAGTCTATGAGTCATATTAATTGTTTTGTTTCTTGTATATGCAATATGGTTTAACATCTTTCATGTATTATTTAGAATTTCTTCTCCTATCAAACTTTTTGTGGGAGCTTTCAGCAATTATGCTAAGCATCAGTGTGTATTCATTCAATCTTTAAAGGACCTGCAATACTTCTAAAGTTATACCTCCATTTTATATGACAATCTTTGTAGTTATAGTAGTGTATGTTTTCTGCATTTAGTTACATTTTCGTGCAATGGAAATTATAAATGTCAAGTTTTGTATTTATATGAGCATGGTCCTGCTTGTTGATTCTATTACCAATATAGAGTAAAGTTATAATGAAGTGTTTTCTTATGTATAATATATATGGAATCATTCTAAAGGTATATTGAGCACTGACATTTGATGGTATGGATTCATGGGATTGTTAACCTTGAAAATTAATTCATGGAAAAAAATTGTGAGGTTGACGTAGAATATGGTTATATGGGAATATATGACATAAAGTTAATAGCCAAAAGAAAACTGAAAAAGTCACAAGATTAGATGCATATTTGTATTGAATGTGGTTAATTCATTACCATTTTATCCCGCTCATTTGAAGCTTTAGCATCTAAACTTCTGTCTCTATGCCTTTACTGTTAAAGTGACCTTTGAGGCAGTGATAAAGAATGTTTAGAATAATACATGGAGATACACAGCCTAGTTGTTGGTTTTTTTTTTGGCTTAATTTTGATCTAATTTCATCTGTTTTTTTTTTTTTTGTCAACTATTGGTGATTTGTAGCTGCTCACCAAATCTTGTGAATCACCAAGTTCTTGTGGAAAGCATGGATTGCCATCGTGCACATATTGGTCTCTATGCAAGCCGAGATGTAAGTACCTCCATTTTTGGTTTTGGGAGCATATTAATCTGTCACATGCTTCAAACTATGATGATATAAGTACACACATTTGGTTATATATGATGAATGATGGGTTAATGTATTATCTTTTGGGTTCGATATTTCTTTTTAAATTTGATTGCCCATTAGTATTGCATAATATTTCCTAATAGTTCATTTCTATACTTTGACGAGCAGATAGCTATGGGCGAAGAACTGACTTATGATTATCGATACAAGCTATTGCCTGGGGAAGGATATCCATGCCACTGCGGATCTCCCAATTGCAGGGGCCGTCTTCATTAATATCTCAATCAACTCGAGCAGAAAACATATCATAGAATTTAACCTTACAGATTGAGAGATGTTTAGATGCAAATGGTTACTTTTAGACTGATGGGAAGAGCAAGTTGGGTTGTATTTCTGCTAACAGATGATGAGACGTGCGATTTTAAGCAGGGCAGTTTAGCAATGGCACTGGGATTGTTTTTGAAGCAAGAGTTCTCAAGTCATGTGGCAAGCTCTCTGACATTAGGATATTTTAGGTGATCCTGTTATTGGAATGTGCAAGTGTGTCTAATGTTTATATTTAACTTCTTTATCTGATTAAGCCACTGTAAAAAGGTTGGGAAATCACAATCATGCATTGCAAAGTTTTCTGGTGTTCGAAATGCTTATCTATTTCTATGAAGGATCAGCTACAGTTTCTATGAACATTTGAAGGGAGAAAAGTAGTCTTTGCTGATAAAGATACAGTAGTAGATACAAAAGTTGTGCACTGTTAATCTATTGAAAATGATGTGTCCTGCAACAGTTCTAATCTTTGGTTTGTTCCATCAAAATTTGAGTTCTCCTTTCTGGACCCTGAAAAAGACAAGAGGAAGGCCATAACTGATACCCACCAAGATTGCCATTCCTGTAATGGCCATCACAATTCACCAATCAAAATCAAGCTCATTGAACTCAAAATAGGTAAAAGAAACAGCTCCAAGTCTTACCATATTTGATGTATCTTGGGATTTGAGGTTTCTTGATGGTGCTGCAGTTGTTGTTTCTTATGAGTGATGCTTCTAAGTGCAGAAACATGGAAAAGACAACCAACCCACTTCCTGTTTTCTCTCTAACCACTCTCTCACTCAGATCCAGAGACCAAAACCCAGCTATTCCCTGCACATAATCTTCAGCCAAAACCTTGATGAACAGGAATATTCCAAGCCACAGTCCCAGTTTAGCAACAAGCCTCATAGCTCTGCTGGAGGAGACACAGTTCACCAAATTGACAACACAAGCACAAGAGTAGAGAGGAAACCAGAAGTACCAATCTATACCAATCAACAACAGAAAAGATTGGAATCAGGTTGATTCAAGAACCAATAAAAATAAGCTTAACTTGTAGTGATAAACATTGGGAAGATCAAGAAGATGATATATATATATATACCATGGTCATTTAATTGAACTGATGCAGAATAGGCAAAGAGAAAAGCCATGAGTAGTGAACAGATGCTGAATAGCTTTGTGCCTGCTGCTGCCATGTTCAGTTTCTCCAAGAAACAAGATTAGAGATGAGACTGTAAACCAAATAGTCAACGTTTTGCTACAGCTAAATCTAATTGTTCTATATATTTTCGGTGGATTTATCCCAGGTAAATAAAATGTATTTATCGAAAACTGCTTGTTTTATAAATGCCAAACTGATTAGTTATAACTTTTGAGCTTTAATCATATCAAACGTGGATCAATAATGAGAGGCAGTTAGGTAAAAGTATATATCTATTTGAAACGAAGACTTGACTCCTGAAGTAGGTGAGATGTGAGATATAGAGGTTGGCTTTTGTTTGGTTAAAAGATGGAAGCAGTAGAGCTACTACAGTAGAACTTTTTTCCCCTGGAAGCTTGTTGGTTCTCTCTGTGGTGAACGTTTACAAAAGAGGGACGAGAAGCGCTCCTCGTGATGAGACTTTACGAGGGTCTTGTTTATTTGTATGACGGGTGCTTGAAAATAAAAAATGCGACAGTAAAGCTGCAAGTGGAGTGAATTTGCCTCAATAAGAAGATTTAAATATAATATAGAAGATCAATTCAACTGAAAACTTAAACCGCTAATTGATTGTCTTGAACCACACTAGGGGACACATGACATTGAGGCATGTGAAGTGCAGGCCAAGCTTAAGGCTTTGCCCAAAAATGACACTATGCTTTTATGAATGATGACAAAAGATGGAGAATGATACAACACACACGGATCAAATTTGATTATTCACGCGTGATGTTAGATTTTGAGTTGCTATTATTGGCATACCCTTACTTTGTCTTCTAATTTCATAATCTAAATATCTTTCAAGCATCCTTGTTATATTTATTACTAGTTTTGGTACCCAGTTTTGCTCGGGTTTTCGCACTAATCGCATTTTTTAATTGCTTGACCGACTAAATAGGTTTACAAATATTACGATCGATTTCAATCGGTTTAGTGAATAATTTTTTTATCT
>JAYMTF010003114.1:0-16089 GCA_036897485.1 Pelargonium nanum | reverse complement strand
ATTTCAAATCAAATGTCGATTCCCAAATACACGATAAGAGTATTTAAGAAAGAAGCTTTTACATGTAAGACTTCAAAAAATAGATTAATCTTAAACATGTGTACTAGAGAACTCTTAAAAGTGAAAATGAAAAATACTAAATGCTCACATAATATTATTGTTCTAAGAATTTAGTAATGTCACTTTCTATGTGAAGTTTATTACGTTGATTCACAATTATTCATCATAAGTACCTAAACTGAAAACACTTTCAATCCCTCTATCAGGAATGTAGCTGATCTCATCAACTTCTTCTCTTCATTGCCTCCTCAAGCCTCCATTGCCTCCACACATTACTGCAAACACATACGCGCACATATATACTGTTGAGTAGCGAAAATGTTAACTTTCTTGAAAAGATTATAACGTTATTTGACATATAGAAAAGTACTGTATGAGAATGTAGAATATTTTGTTGTAAAAGTGAATATTATATTTACTTTAAATTGAAAAAAATGATGTATGAGAATGTAAGGTATGTGATATATGACAAATAAGCATTTATTTGATAAAAAAAATTATTGTACACATTGCATGTTAAAATTTAAGCAGCATATATAATTGTTCCAAACCTGGATTATTCTTGTCCTCCAAAACTTGTGAAACCACGTGCCATTTTTTCAATTGGATCCACATTATCATAAAAATGAATATCAGATAAAGGTTCCAAACCATAGTCAAACCTTTCTGAAGCGCACATACCCAATGGAATATTGCTAACCTAAAAATAAAATAAAATAAATAACAATTAATTAAAATCTTAAGAAAAGAAAAGTAAAAATGTTTTAGTCGCAAAGTTATTGCAGGAAACACAGTCAATACACAAAGAAAATAAATTTGAGCGTCTGCCCCACGATTTTATGGAGATGATTGTGACTCTTAAATCGGGAGGTATCACCTTTTTATTTGTTTTGAGTCACAGCTCGCAACTCTTTAGTTGAGTTTTTTTTTTCTTCACAAACAAAAATTGATATAACATCAAGAGCGAGAGGCTAAGAGCTTACTTGGTCAGGTGGTGACAACATTTGTGCATTCAATAATTCTCTCTCTTTCTCTCGATTGGCCATTAATAACTTGGCTTGTTCGAGATCTTTACGACATGCCTCAACTTGCGCCTTGAGTTCATTAATGGCACCAAGACATCCGTGCACAGGGTAAATTCTCCATACTTTAGCTTCAAATAGGATAGAATCTGCGGCATGTTTCCTCCGTTCTGCTTCCACAGAGTTGATCACTTTTAATATGTTGTTTACACCAAACAACTTGTGAGCATCTCTAAATTCGGCAAAACAGTTGCGAGGAAAGTATGGAGCTAGACTGCACGACTCATCGCATTTTTTGCGTTGCAACTTACATGCAGCACAAGCTTGTTTTGCCATAATTAATATATATCTCTTGAACTCAATGTCGATGGATTGAAATGATTTATATATAACAGGCGTACCGGAAGCTATTCCTGTAATAGGATCGCCTTTGGTAGAGTTATTGCGAGAATATAATACCGACACTTTTTTTAATTTGTAATTTATAAGTATTATTATGGATTTTGTTGTTGGGATTGGTGGAGTCCTTGGACTCTAAAATGGGTTGGTCTCACCTACCCAAAACTTTTTATGACAAAGAAGGAGAGGGAGAAGGTTACATGACAATTTTAGACTAAATTTAAATTCCTGAATAGTGTTTCATGTTGGCTGATTTTGTTCTTAATATGTAGTTTTGAACTTACCATTTTTATACCCTTGATTGATTGTAAATGTGAAGAGAAAGAAGGTAGTACATTCACAAAAATGACATATCTTTTGGCTAATATGTGCATCGTATTAATGAATGACTAATGAATATGAACTTTCAAATACAAATGGATGAATCTGTTTTGAATTGCAAATTATCATTTGTATGTATCTATAAAAAGGTTCCATAACAAAATCGAATATGCGAATATTCTATTTTAATCTTATATGAATTGAGAATTTGTTCATTTGGCTAATTTTAATAATAAAAAATTAGAATAAATTGCAATTCTTGATATTTCATGTGTTCTCCTAATGACTAGATGCATGATCTCAAATTTATGTCAAAATTGGGCCGAAAGTCCTAATCATTGGGCTTAACGGAAGCATGATGCTTTTTCGGCCCATTCCGTAGGCCGTAGAATAATTACGGACTCTCCGCGAAAACGATGCGTTTAATCAAACACCGTCTTTACAACCCCTGCGTGGTCACAACGCACCGTTTTTGTCTATCAGAAGAAGAAAATCAGAATCACCCTCCCTTCGCCAGAGAGACAGAGAGGTTGCTTTAGGTTTTTGCTTCTTCTTCTTCTTCTTCTTCTTCTTTTCGAAGCTCTAATGGCGGAGAAGCCCCAACCAGTTCGCGTGCTGTACTGTCCTGTTTGCACTTTGCCCGCTGAGTACTGCGAATTCGGACCCGATTTCGAGAAATGCAAACCGTGGTTGATCCAGAACGCTCCCGACCTTTACCCGGATCTTATCAGAGGTCTCGGAAACCTATCAACCTCCTCCTCTTTTTTGTCTCTTTATATCAAATAATCTTGTTTTCTTGTTTTTCTAACTGTTGTTCGGTTCCTTGTTTCTGTGCGTGCAGAATCTGGTGCTGATAGAGTCACGGACCAGTTGCAATCAACCAGCATCTCTTCCAGTAGCGGCGCCGATGGTGCTGGTATGTTAATATTGATAATAGTAATCATGTGGAAGTTTTTTAGTTTGGTAGATGGGAAAATGAAAGCAAGTGTTATATTTTTTGTGAGATAGAACATTCTGTATGGTAACAAGCAGAACATTTATCAACAAACTGCATTTCCAAGTTTATTTAATGATTGTTATTTTAATATAAATGTACTTACTGGGACTGTCATGATTTTATAGCATTACTCAGTCATTTGGCTGTTTCAAAGCTAAAGTAACATTATTCTTAGAAAACATAAATAAAAGGATTAGATGCGGAGTTTCAAGATTGAAGTTAATATGCTTGTCCTTAAGCATCTCGATTTAATTAGGGATTAGATGTTAAGGTGCGAAGTTATAAGATGCTGTATGGATGGAGAGGGGTTTAAACTTTAAAGTTGAAGGAATCATTTCCATGTTTCTGTTATTCTAATTAGTATTTGTTATTTTGGAGAAGCCTTGATTTTGGATGCAAGTCTTGAATAACATTTTATAGAGGCAAATTGTATACGATTTGCAATACATGCTTAATCCTTATTAGCATTCTGGCGCAAGAATTCCATTGCTTTAGTAACCTTGGTGTAGTGTTCTTTACAATTATTAGCTTGATACATTGTTGTGCCTTCGTCTGTAAGAGATTGACACAAAAGGAAGTTATTAATATTATTCTGAAAAAGGAACTGAAGTAACCTTTTTTAGTGGATTGGTGACAGCATGCAAAAGTTTCTGAGAGATAAAATGCATCTTTCTCATTGTAAAGTAGCATTGTTGCATGTCTTATTTAGCTATTACCAGCATATGTTACTTGGGATTCCGACAATGCAAGTGTCTTCAATAGTGTTCTATTTTGATGTATAATTCATTAATAAGTTCTGGTACTATAACTTCGTATTTTGGCATTCTTACTATATTACATGTGTCTCAGGCAAATATCTTGCAAAATTAAGACATTAAGTATTCATGAGCATTGTGGGTTCTGGAAGTGATGAGGGTAATAAGAATAGTTAATGGCGAGGGCTAGAATGAGTTTGTCATATAATTAATTTCAAGTCAGTGTTGAAATAGAAGTGATTCTTGATATTTGCTTCAGTCTGAAGTATGCCAACCAAGCCATGATTGACTGTTTGACCTTAGAAGTCATAAGCTATCCTTGACCAATTGCCTCCTTGTTAATGCTTCTTGGTTCAAGTTTTTTCTTTTTTGAATAATCTTCTAAAGCAGTTGCTTTTAATTCCATCGAGGCATTAAAAGAAAAAGGAGCTTGTGAATAGTGCAACATTTGGTGCGATAAATGCTATCTAAGAGAAGATGAAGATGCTGTATGAATGAACCAGTGATTTATGTGTTTTTGATGAACTTGGAACCAGTTGAATACCTTGGTTTAACTGTCTTCCGTCTAGGCTAAGTTTAACTAAAGTATTGTGGTGAATATGTTGAAGAAGCTAGGGGAAAATAACTCTTTTTACCATCCTTAAAATATGATCGGATTTGAATTCCCAGTTATTTGAATGAGACTGGGATACAACACAAGAATGTGGGAGTTTCACGTACAAATGATTATCTAACTGTCACGTACCCTAGAACTTAACTGGTGAAACATCGTCTTTATAGAGCCTAATACGCATTGTAAAAGATGAGTGAAGTCAAGAGGTTAATTTGTGAGGGAGGATGTCAGTCTTTTTTTCTTGATAAGCAATAAGTATTTCTATTAATAAAGCTTAAGTATTTCCAAGAGAAGAACAAGAAAGCACTATACACCAATTCTAAAAGGAAACAAGGGCAAAATGTACAAAGTTAATACTGTTTCAGCTACTCCAAGATTTTTATCAAAATGTACAGAGTTTATGCGTCACAATTAACATGAAGTATGACTATCGGGAAAGCATTAGATTTTGAATGGTCTTGGACTGGGAAGGTATCAATTTATCACTATGTTCACGTGGAGGTTAACACCCATTGAGCAAAGCCATTGTACTCTAAATTCCCAAACCAGTTACATGATTACTTATGACTAGAGTCCAATACATGCTTTGTGAAACATCAAAATTATTCTTTGCTTTGCTATAAAGGATCAAGAATTGAAACTCTTTCTGTGCACATGGATACACAATATGGTAATTTAAATATTTTGTTTAAAAAATAATAAATCAACTGTCTCTTGGTGTTATTTATTTCTCTTCCACTACAATTTGAGGTTTCTTTTAACCTTGACGAACAATAATTACATTTTGTTCTCTGGTTATGTGATTGGGAGCTACTTCAGCACCAAAACAAGAAGAAGTCAAACGTCTTCCTGGTGGGAAGATAAAGAAAAAAGTAAGGGGTTTTCATTTCAATTTTTATTTTTTTTATTTTTTATTTTTATACATGGAAGTTGCTATCAGTTCTATTCACATTATCCAGTTTTCTGAACCTTGTACTATGAGTTCAATATTATTGAGTTTAACTTCAAACTATTTGTAGGAGAAACAAGAAGTTATTATTGAGAAGGTTGTACGTAATAAACGGAAGTGCATCACCACTGTAAAAGGACTTGAGCTTTTTGGTGAGCTGTCTTCTTCTTTAAACTCTCTCATTTTTCTCTTAAAAAATATCTAACCTGTAATTTATTACTGGCTTGGTTCTTCGGCTTATGTTTCAGGTGTTAAGCTTAGTGATGCTTCAAAGAAACTTGGGAAGAAATTTGCTACAGGAGCCTCTGTTGTTAAGGTATACTAAGCTTCAGGTTGCATATGTGAGATTGATGCTGTGTAAATGTTTATTGTGCCTCATTATGAATTATGTATGACTGGTATCAGGGGCCGACTGAAAAGGAGCAAATTGATGTGCAAGGAGACATATCATTTGATGTCGTGGATTTCATTACTGAGACCTGGCGTGATGTAATGCACTCGTATCATTATCTATTTTTATACGTTTCATATGTAGGATTGTGCCTCTTATCCTTTCTGATAAATGGGTGTAATATTTTTTTTGAAGATTTGCTGTAGTTTTCTGTTTTATTTCTTAACTAAGATAATATATATATGCTAATATAATATAATGATATTTCAGGCACAACATAGGTTGAATGTACAGTTTTGTTTAGAGTAGGTTTCAACACAGCCAAAACTGTAGAAGTAGTTGAAAATCTATCATGCATTTCTTTTATTCTGATGTTTTTTAGCTATTGATTTATGTCAAAATTGCATACAGCTAAAACTGTAGAAGCGGTTGAAAATCTATCATACATTTCTTTTAACTCTGATGTCTTTTGGCTATTGATTTTTGTTAAAACTGCGTAGGACTTCTCAACAAACATTCTCTTGTAAACTATGTCAGCTTTATTCCTTTTCAACTTGTAGAAGAATAGGAAATCAGTAAAAATAAAGATGCATGTATGTGTAGGTATGTTGCTTCTTATATCTGAAATTTAAAGCCATAGCCCATTGTATTAGCTCATTAATGTTTGCTTTGACAGAGTTCTGAGTTTAACTCAAATTGGATTTTATATGTACTAACTTTAGTCATTCTAATATTGATAGTCATGTTTTGAATAGTAGTTATAAGAATTTGGAAGTCTTGGTTCCTTTTATGGTTGTTATGACTTGAGCATGTTGAGGAGTTTTTTTTTTCATGGTTCTGTCTTTCATTGTGACATGTTATTATGATTGTCATAACTCGAGCATGTGAGGTTATTTCATTTTGAGTGGGTTACCTGTTCTTCCAGCCTTGGACGTCATGTCGTAGACAACAGATCATTTTACACGTTATATTCACTAACTTTTTCTCCCTTTTTATCGCTCAGGTCCCAGAGTCTGCAATTTTTTTTATCGAAGATGGAAGGAAGGTTCCTGCTGCTTGACTTTGAAGAATGATATAATAAAATGGGGCATGGTAACTTTATTCATGTTGGCTAGACTTGCTCCTGGCTTCAGTAATTAGCCCCTGCACTTACTATAGTTATCTGAAGAATCTAATGGCCAGTGAGACTTTTTGTCCCTCTCTACAATCTCAAAGCTATCTTTGTTTTCAGAAAGTACAAAATACTCTTTTAAAATGTGTTTTGAATCTAATGGATGCAGTATGTATATTGATGATGCTCAGTGCTGGGTGCTTTTGGTGTGTAAAAGCTTTGACAAACCTAGAATAATTTAGATATGATCGAGTTATAAACTCTTTGGCACTCTTTTACCTGTATATCATGCAGTTGTAGCAGCAGTAGCTGCATTGGATGCTTTGCTATCGTATTTGGCAATCATTTATATATGCACGTCCTCTCAAAAGTTTGGTTTGGCTACCACCAATATTATTTGTTGAAATCTCTGTATCTATGTTAGATTTACCGTCACAGTGAACTGTAAATGCAATTTCATTTTTTTCTTTGCTGTGTTAACTTCCTTAGAAAATCCAGAAGGGGAGAAAATATAAAGGATGTTGAGTTTGTGAGCCTCAGTTAGATTGGTATTTAATTACGTCGCTTTCTAGAATGCGTACAAATGCATAATTAAGTATACTGATTCATGATCTTTTGGGTTTTAGCTCTAAAGTGGCTGTGAATTGATTAGGGTTGTATTTGATGAATGATTTTGTTACAAAGAAATGAGGTTTGTCATTAGGTTATGTTGGCAATATATATTGGACCACAGATGTGTTGTCCCCTCCATGTTTGTTACTAGTGATATGGAATTATGAAAGTGGGACGCTGAATCTATGGAGGATTTTGTTGCGGAGGTATCACAATCGAACTTCCTGTTATGGCAACTGTTAGCGAACCATGATTATGTTGCTGTATTGGGATCTTTTCAGTAAATTGTCACTATTCACAAGTTCCTCTACTTGGTTAGGATGATGTATATGTTGATGAGATTGTGAGCTAGCCACTGAATCCATGGTGGATAGTAAGGCAATCTGAGGAATTAATTAGGAGACAGCTTTTTGCTTACTCTGCTACAACTGTTTATTTTATTTTATTTTTTTCATTTCTTATAATAAAAATCTTGCCCAACAGGTTGGTCCAGAGGGAAGACAACCAATTCTGTAAGCATTTATGTGAGGAATGTGATTGCTACATTGTATGTTTGGATTTTGGACAGGTTAGAGTTGAGATCACATTATTAGTTAATGGTGTCTGCAACAATAATATATACATTAAATCCTGTGTAGTGTTTCTGTTTCATGGTTTTGTTTTTGTCTTTTATTTATTGGATGATTCCATATGTATCTTTATGGTTGCATGTGTAAGGATTTGTTGAAGGATCTGTTGAAATGATGTGATAATGATGTTTGTACTAAATCAAACATATTTACAAATCTACCTAGGAGCTCTCATGGGCATGAGCATGACCCAGAATCTGAGTGTTGATCCTGTTTTGAGACTGAAATGTCAAGGTATGGTAGGGTGGGCTCTTGTTACAAAATGTATTACTATTATAATTATAATCATATTTATATTGATATTGCTTGTCTGTCTGGTCACACCATCTTAAGATTTGCTCATTGTTTCCTAGAATCAGATATCAGCAGCTGCAGCTCCAATTCATATAATGTCTTGTTTTTTCATCTATGTTGGATTCTGCTGCTTTTTGGAAACTTGTGTTCAATGATTGTGGAAAAATAGGTTACCTGAAAATCAAATGTTAAGATCCTAGTTGACTGAAGACTTTTGAAAGTGTATTGAAATTTATTCACAAAGACTAGACTTACAGAGAGCACCAATCACTTGGATTGCCATTGAATGAATCCTATGTTGCTAGCATTTGATTTGTTGTCAAAACTGGCCATTAGATCTTTCAAATCCAAAAAGATGTAAATCCAAATCTGTGTGTTGAAAATTGAATTATAATCAAATCTTGTTAGGAATTAGATGATTCTTTGGGTAACCAGTGAGTGACCTGAGGCTGAGATTGGCCTTAAAGAAGAGAACCATGCAGTACAGAGCTTTATTTGTTTTGGTGTGAGAACAAGAGAGACATAAGAGGAAAGAGTATCTAGGAGGATGCTTGACCAAAAATGGCAAAAATCTATATGGGACCCAATGCTCACTCACTCACCATCTTTTAAGATTTGATATTATCCATCTCATTTTCTCAGTTTTCACCACACCCACAGATTTGGAATTTGAATTGAGATCTTATATTTTTCACTGGATGGTATTGGTATTGGTATGATACTAGTAGCTAGCTAGGTGGAGATGTATTGTAGAGTGTTGTTGGAGTTACTTAAATGGGCAAGTATTGCCACTTTTGTGCATGACACTATTTTGAAGCACATTTCTATATTTTCTTATCCTTTAGCTGCTTGGATCGATTCTATTCTCTGCACACAATCACTTGTCCCGATTATTCACTGCACTTTCATTACACTACAAACCTTCACATGACCTTGTACTTGTTTCCATCCTCAAAATTAGTAACCTAAATTTCTTTTCATTTAACTTATAAGCAATCAAACTACACTAATTTTTACATGTTTTTGCTGTCTGTGGTCGACATTATTTTTTCTCTTTCTTCACGGTCGACCCTCTTGTCATTTTTTTACTACAACCTCTAGTTGGAGTTTCTGCGCGCGGGAGTGAATGTCTGGAAGTTGATGTTACAGTAACCAACAGCCAAACTGATATT
The DNA here is from genome assembly GCA_036897485.1 of Pelargonium nanum. NCBI lineage: Eukaryota > Viridiplantae > Streptophyta > Magnoliopsida > Geraniales > Geraniaceae > Pelargonium > Pelargonium nanum. The sequence goes on along the minus strand of JAYMTF010003114.1, from coordinate 6,764 downwards.
AGGCTTAATGTTTATAGATTTTGATTCTGCGGGAGGAAAATAGATGAACTAGACGACCACTTAATATACAATTTTAGGAATGTACGTATACCTATCTGAAGTTAATATAAGACCCCATGTGAATGTTAATTAATGACTTGTGCTATATGTTTCAAATCTATATTAATAATACAGCTATTAATTGTGTAGCCAGCAATTATATATGTGAAAGTAGGTATGTTTAAAGATATGAAAACCATGATCATTATGTCGATTTAGTGTTTGTGTAACACACTCCCACATTGTTACAAACATTGTTAAGCAATGATCAACAAGTTGTGGTACAGCAAAAAGCAAGTTGCACAAGTTGGCAAATCAAAGAAAATTCACTCTCTTTTTTCTTGATCTCACACCATACCATTTTCACACGTGTTGTCTTATTAAAAACCTTTACAGTTCATGAATCTTTCATGCACGCATATGGACGTAAATGAGTGCAGATTCTGCAGAACAATGTGCATCAGCATATATGATATATCAGAGCAGAGCAGAGGTTGAAGAAAGAGAAATTGAAATGCAATTGCTGTAGAATACTAGTGAGTGAGTGATTCATAGCCAAAGATTTGGCGGTGAAGCTACGTGAACAAGTGGTTTAGGTTATGGTTTTTGGACCACGTGATCTTCTTCAGATCCCAATAAAGATGTGCACTATCTTCCTAATATTCTACACTTTTTTTATGATCATTGATCATGATCATGAATCCTTCAAATCTTTGTTCATAATTATGGAATTGGAATGTATCTAGACAACCTTGTACAGTATCATCATCACCACAATCAACCAATGTTCTAAACATTGAAACAAACCATTGTAATTAATATGTTACCAAGAATGTCTACATATATAATGTATTATATCTCTTTCTTTAACGTACGTTAAAATTTAGCGAAGATTTGAAATATAAATGTTATATTTAATTTTGATGGTTGGGTGGTCCTAGTTCTTGAAAAGAATTGTAATGACCAAAATATTAGTTTTTTTTTGGGAAGAGTACGAAAATGGAGTGTGACCAACCTAGCTATATACATTATCTTGATCTTGATCTTGTATAGTTAGGTGGAGAAAACCTAACAACCACTGTTGTGGCATGTGCTGATGTGCATCAAAGATTAATAGCTAGGTATTTTGCACAATTGCATTTGCATTTTCATGTTGTGGAACATATATGATTATTATTTTAAAAGACAATACATGAATAATTATGAGATCTAGTGGAGCAAGGTAATTAAGAATAAGTTTTGAGTGAAATTTATTTACAAATATTATTAGACCTTGTGGACTTGATACACATTATAATTAACTATTCATGCTTATATCATTATATACATATTTCATTTCAATTTATTAGACATAAGAAAAAAATAATGTAAGTTAAGACAACAGAGGAGGAGATTCACAACTTACATATATAGAGATTGTCTCTCTCTACAATTGTTTCTAAATTCTTTCCTAACAGCTCGAGATGGTTTCCCGGATATACATTTGGGTCTCTGTTTATCAGTGTGTTATCTCAGTGCAGACTACAAGAACCTAGGAGCAACGTGTCAAGCCTCTAGCTCCATTTTCTAAACTTCTGAGTTAGAATATGTTCACTACAATCCTCCTAACACGTGGACAAAACGACAACACATACTAGTGTCAGTCACTACTATACAACATTAATTAGTTACGAAGAAAAGGATCTATCTTATATTGGGTTTTAGGATTGTGTTCAATCATAACACTGGCTGTTTGTTACGGATTAGTTCTTGGCCTAATTAGATTCTATATATTTGATTAGACATATATACGTTTCATGTACTTGTTTAGACAATATATATATGCATGGGGCACATGTTCACATATATATGCCATAATGTTAGAATCAATCAATTTAATTAATAGAGTATGGGTGTGCATGGTACCATTAATTATGTTGTTAACCAGAAGGAAATGTAGTTGTAGGTCCTGCTACATACCTGTAAGATCTTTAGGTCAAAGATTATAAGTTGAAATCAACATTTCTATTTGTCTAATATTCGGAATTTTCAAACCAAAATCTTTGCCAAAGACCTGGAAAATATCTTTCAAGTCATATTTAATTACCAAGACGAAAAATGCACCCACTATTATTTATTAGTAATAGCTAGCTAATTATACCATAAATTCCTTTCACAAAATAAATAAAATTCAAGCATATCATATGAATATTATGATATGCAATTGCATGGAAATATATGACTATGATATGGAAGTGCAAGAGCAAGTGCATGGAAATGTAAGCAAATATAGGAGGAATAGGATGTTGTTAGTTTTGGCACTCCAGGTCTTTACTATTTTAGTGTACTAAATAAATTAATAGCTTATTAATGTTGACTAATAGTTATTATGAAAAATAAAGTTGATTGTAATTCTCTAAAATAAATAGGTTATCACAATTTTAAATTTTACTACCGATCACCAACCAAATTAACTACAACCGGTTTCAATCATCCACTATTATTTATCAGTAATAGCTAGCTAATTATACCATAAATTCATTTCACAAAATAACAAAATTCAAGCATATCATATAAATATTATGATATGCAATTGCAAGGAAATATATATTATGAATATGATATGGAAATGCAAGAGCAAGTGCATGGAAATTTAAGCAAATATATATAGGAGAAATAGGATGATTTTATAGGGTGGGCCAGAATTGTTGTGATACACTTCAATCATGGACTTTATAAGATTCCCGCGTGTGCATGGCATGATGGTGTCTTCTTCCCATGCTACTCCTATAATATTAACTCATAATTAACTAAAGATTGTGTTTCGTACTTATTTTCTTGTGCTCTATATGGACAACGAATCATGCATTTTCAATTTTCAATTTTTGTTTACATTGATAATGTCCACTCCATTATTTATATTAGACAATCCATTATCTATGCATTACCCTTTTTTAAAATTAATACTAGTTGTTAAAAGACTTATTATCTTTTACTAATCTACGAGTTTTCATCACCCGTCCTGTATCTATATATCACAAGGCCAACTCGAACAATCTTAAGGGTGCTCACTCATGCGCGATTCTTGAGTTTGAACAAAATAGAAATAATAATCTATATTGATGAATAAAGGAATTAAAATAATCGTGTGAGAGTATCTTTGAACCCCGTGCATGTGCAACGGTTAACGAAACTCATAAAAATAATAACCATAATATTAGAAAAAAAAATGGACACAAATATATTTTTTATAATCGATGAAGGACTTAGAAGGAGGCTAGTAAGGGTCATGGCACTCTCGGGTTCAATGAAAATAAATTACTATATCTAATATAGGAATAGTTAAATATTGTATTTGTATATTATACAATTAATATAAAATATGATTTATCTAACATATTAACATATTTAATGCACTTAGAGGATAATTATATTGAAAGTCGTCTTCGTATTTTATAATTTTATATATCTAAAATATTTTAAATACATAAAAGTGAGTGAATTAATAACATAAAATACGACTCTCAATATCCTTTATCATATGTCATTTAAAATAATACAGTATGTACTATATTTTTCTACACTTTAGCCCACTTAGATTTCCAAGATATACAATTTTTTTTCTTTTACCATTTAAGAATAAGGAGTTTTTTTACTTTACCATTTACTCTCATCACCATCTTCTCCTTCTACCATTCTAATTTTTGCATATTTCTTTCTCATTTTTTTAACTACACCTACTTTACTCTTTTTTTTTTTCTTATTAACATTTTGACAATTTTTTTATACTTAAACTATATTGATTATACTACTTGTATAGGTTTCAAAATTAATTTTCATAAAAAGAGAATAAAAATCTAAAACTTTGACATCAATAAACCATTAAGTATTGGATTTACGTTAAGCTATCAATAAAATTATAACACATTATTAAAAACTTGAGATAATAAATTGTTTCGCTCTCACAAATTTATTAGAACGAGTATGTTTACATTTTTAATGTAATATCATTTTCTCAATAATTTGACTCAAGCTAAAAAAATCTGGCTCATTGTTTTTCACTTTTAATAAAATATTAATATTAGAACTTTCATAGTAATTTATACATGTCCAGAAAGGGTAAGGAAAAGCTGCTGGGGAACATCGTAATTGGTTTTTAAGACAATTGATAGTTTAAGTGGTCTGAACCAGACAATATGGAGATGGTAATCATAGATTTTACTTGACTTTACCATTTTAATGTTGCCTTAGATACATACAATCCCAATCTCACTTTTAAAAGATACGCTGATTTAATATTATCTATCAAGAAAAAATATGCCTCATGTCTCCTCCAACTTTTCATTTTTATCTTCATTATTTTCTCACCAATCACCATATAAATCTTTGAATATTCTCAGAGTAACAATATAAAATGAACCCTATTTGATAGGGATGATTTTATGATAACAAACTTATGCAACTCTTACACTAACATTATATCTAGAATCAGTTTCTCGATCTCTTTTTTTTTATCCAATGACAAAATCTGTGGTGGCGAATGACACTCAACAAAACGCTCCTCGTGCTCGACTTAAACTTCAAGTGCAGTCGTTGTCAATTGTTCATGCTCTTCAGGCTGGAGGAAGATTTCAGTGCCTTCAACTTGATTATTCAGTATGATGGGAAGGATGTTATTGCTTTCTGTTTGGTTATTCATGATGTATTAAACATTGTGACTCATTTTGTTTATGGATTGGTCTGCTAATTACCGAGTGCCCACGAGTTAGTTATGTCTTTGGTATCTTTGTCAGACTTGTTTGGGTAGAATGGTCTTCAATTATCCCCAAGTTCTATTTTGTTTTTGTTATGTACGATTTGAAATAATAAATTACTTATTTTTTCGTTCAAAAAATAAAATTGCAACCTCATTAAATTTTTGCATCACAATAAAAAAATGTGAACATTTAAAAAACACAAATATAAACGTAAAAAACAATACTTATTAGTATTAGTCTAGACTAATTTTTTATACTAGTTCAAATATTAATTAATTATTATTAATTTACCTTTTATAAACAGGTTTATATTGTTTTTCGTAATTTTGAGCAATTATATACGTGCACTTAAGTATTTCGCAATAGAAATGTTACTAGATCAAACATAATTGTCACTATAACTTAAGATGCCTTAACCATAAAAAATACAAGTAGAGAATGACATTTATTTTGAAACAAATATAGTATGTGTTAGATCTTATCCCATAAACACGCCCTTAAAAAAATGCAATCTCAATAATTTTTTGCATCATAATAAAAATATGAACATTCAAATACACAAGAAAATGTAAAAAACATAAATGCTTATTATTATTAGTCTATACTAAATTTTGATGCTGGTCCTAAAATCATTCATTACTGGTTTACTTTTTTCTTAATAAGTTTATATTGTATATTATTTATAGTAACTCTGTGCAATTATATGGGTGCACTTATGTTTTCGTAAAAAAAACTTTTACTAAATCAAATATGAATGTCACTATAACTTGAGAAGCCTTGCTTCATCAAAATTCCCTGAATAAAGAAGAAAAATCTATTAGATCTTTCTATGATTGCCTAATTTTGACTATCATTCATCCTAAAAAAGAAACAAGCAATTTCATTTCACGTTTCTATATTCAAGAAAAATAAAATCTAAAAACAAAAGACATTTAAATGTGCCGTGAGAACAAGATCACGAATCAACGGTGGAGATTCATTTGGTTTGGTCTCAACTATTAGATCACATTCGACTTTATTTATTACTTGGAACCTTCCCGGTAATATTTGCATATCAAAAGCTTAAAAAAATAAAAATAAACAAATATAAAACACAGAAAACTAATTTTGAATTGAACAAATCTTCAGATGTGAACCTTCCACGACGTCGTTTGTTGCCAGGGACATCACTCTCGTTTTCATGCAACATTTTCTACTGTAGCTGTCTCTATATATAGACCCCTCCTCGCCTTTGTTATCCACACTCAGAAACAACCACCACCACCACCGGAACATGGCGGAGACATTGCCGATTCCGACATACCTCATGGTGATATTCATCATCACCCGCTTGATGTCAGCCATGGCCAAGTCCAAGCCTTGGCCTAACAACTTGATCCAACCCAAGAACCTTCTCGACAAGCTCCGCCTAGATCCCGAGGCCATCCGACTCGCCTCCACCGACTACGGCCACATGGTCAAAGAAACTCCAGCGGCGGTTCTTTACCCGTCGTCCGTCCACGACATCGCTGCCTTGGTCAAATCCTCCTACGCCTCCTCCCTCTCTTTCTCGGTAGCCGCCAGAGGCCATGGCCATTCCGTTCGTGGACAGGCCATGGCCCGCAACGGGGTCGTCATCGACATGACGTCCCTCAACAGCTACAGAAACGGAACCGGGGTTCAAGTCCACAGGGACTCGAACTCGGATTCCGTTTACGCGGACGTGGGAGGCGAGCAGCTCTGGATTGACGTGTTGCATGCTACGCTAAAGCACGGGCTCGCGCCGGTGTCGTGGACCGACTATTTGTACCTTACCGTCGGAGGGACACTCTCTAACGCCGGAATCAGCGGCCAAACTTTCCGTCACGGTCCTCAGATCAGCAATGTCCATGAAATGGATGTTATTACCGGTAAAGAATCTCTAATTTTTTTTTTTTATTTTCTTTAACATTTTTTTGGGTGGTGATAAATCCACCTATATAATGGTTAAATCCACCAATTACAATTTGT
>JAYMTF010003113.1:0-16092 GCA_036897485.1 Pelargonium nanum | reverse complement strand
TTTGAAATTCTATTATTTCCCAAACATTATATTTGTATTTGAAATACAACATTTCAAATACCGAATTTTAAATCAAATTCATGTTCCAAACGCAATCTAAGTATTTGCTCATTTTCCAGTTTGGTACGCTCGCTTATAAAAAAAAAAAATGAACCCGGATTTGAGTGTTGAGCACAAAATAAATTGAAACCCCGATTTGGGTGGTACCGAGAGAGACGAGACGATGACAGAGCCACGGCGATTAAGGGGTCACAAAGCCACCGCCACCACCTGCATCGCCTCCCGCCTCAAGCCCGCCTTCGTTGCCACTGCCGCCGAGGTACCTTTTTACTCTTCTCTCACTGCTCTGCTTCTCTGGCTGCTCTTACAAATTGATTGTGTTCAGTTGTGATGAAAATAGGATGGGTGCGTTTGCTGGTTTGATTTGCGATGCAAAGATGTCCAGTTTGTCATGGAAGTTGGGAAGGAACCTATTTCATCATTATGTTTCAAGCCTGGTTAGTTCCTTTATTTCATTTCATCTCTCTATTGCATGTCATTTTAGTATAGTGATGTTTTACAGTAAGAGAGGCTTTAAGACCCTTAGAGCTCCTTTGAAGCCAATCATTGGAGTAGGAGATATACTAAGGAGATTGGAGAAGATGCTAAGCTTAGCGTCTAATGCTAAGACCAACTATTTCACATTCTCTCTTCTCTTAGCATTCATTTTGGTGGGTGCTAAGCATTGGAGGATAAAAAGCTAAGAATAGTGCTCTCTCCTATTAGTACCCACAAAAGGCTATAAGCATTGGAGATGCTCTTACTAACTTATCCAATGACATTATTGGGATTCCAGACATGTAAATTGGGAGTACTAAATTTAGTGTAGTGGACACTTATTTGGGAGGGTGGGAGGGCGTATTGTAATACGTACTTACATGGTAGTTATGGTTACTTAATACCTCACATAAACACATCAGTTTTGTAGTTTGACAAGTTGTAGATGAATTCATGCTTGAAAAGCTTCTCTGTTTGCCATTGCATATTTCTAGTTGAGATGCACCTTACTGCAACATTGGATTCTTGGCATGAACATAACCCCATTTGTATGTTTTTGTTGTAGAGTTTTATGTCATGAATTTATTGTTAGATACAATATGATAATTGGTTTCCGTTGGGGTATAAATAGTGTAACAAGAGGACAATTTTGTTGAAAGTAAATGTTGGAATAAGGGTGTTATAATGATGTTGGAGGCAGTAAAGTTGATTTTTTTTCCCAAATTGTTTAATCCAAGCTGATGAGTTTTATATTTTTGGTGCCATACCAAATCATAAATTATGAATATTATTACTAAAAAAAGTTAGTGAAAGTGAGAACTGTATGACCTTTGCTTATGATGTTGGTAATTTGGTTACTAAACTAAGTGAGCATGCACCATACTCGACTATTCAGTTGATGCTGGTTGTGTATAGACTATAGAGTACCTTAGGATCCTTTCGGTGAGACAACTTCTTTGCTCGTCTTCTCTGCTTAGTTGAGCACTTTGTAAAATGACAGGTTTTCAAGTGAATGATAGTGTCCCACTGAAATACTGTTATCAGTTGGAAGTTACTTAGATAGCCTGAATTTAGCTAGTTCTTGTCACTATTTCGTCTTCAGAGAAATTTGCCCTATATTTATTTTAACTATTTGTCTACTCGAATGCGGAGATGGTCTGTCACTGCTAAACAAGTCCATGTTTGCCCTTGTTTGCTTACCTATGTGTTCTTTTACTCATTATTTTGAATTCTATTTATGCATAGGGGACTGCCAAAAGAGAATATTAGGTCCATTGCAAAATAACGCATCTTGTTCCCATTATTTCTATATATGTTTGAATCTCTTGTGCACCTCCCATTGTTTCCTGGAGAGTCCCTTTGGTCATTCCACATGAGTATAAGAACATAATAGGGGAAAAATTACATAAGCCATGAGCATAGGACACTGGTTTAATTCTACACATGAATGACAAGTATGCGCGTTGTTTTTAAACCATAGATTGTTGTATGTATATATCTCTACATTTGTGCTTTCAATCAAAGGGAAAATCTTTCTACCTAGACTGATGATGTTTCTCGCCATTGGATGTTGCATGTTTCAGAGAATGAAGATGTAATATATGTCTCATCAGGAAATGAAGTGAAGGGCTTTGACATGCATATGGTAATCATTTATTGGGTTCATCAAATTGATGACTGTTGCCAGTTTTCAGAACTGTTAGTTATTTTCAAGGAATTGTATGTTGGTTTAATTGATATCTCAATATTCAGCCCTTTTTGACATTATCTACTCTTATCCTTTGGTGGATCCTTCCCTCTGCCCCTTTTATAGAGATGATTTTGACTACTAACACATTTTTCATGTTGTATCTTGGAGGCTAGCTCATGGAAACCATTGGAGACCTTCAATTATAATAAAGAGGAAATTAATCAGGTAATTTGATAAATTCTCTTCCATTATTGTGAGATTTGATTTCCTAACCTCTTAACATTTATTATACAATAGTTAGATATGAGCATTATCAGTTGACAAATGGAGCAGTATTTTCATTCTTATTCCTTAAGTACTGCTTAGATATACCCTTTTAAGGTTGGGGTTTGCTTTAAATTTGTTTTCCTTTAAGCTTCTTGTATTTTCTTCATGGCTTCACCTAAACTACAAACTTAGACCAACTTATTATGAATGAGCAAAGTGCTGCTTCTTGTGTATTATATTTTTGTTTGTTAAGTATCTTCTTCTTTGAAGTTACCTTGAAATCATGATTGTCATGGCCGATTTTGTTGTTTTTTGATTTGTATTGACCAAGTCAACCTTTTATACCCTAAGAGTATGAAACATGTGACTATTTTTTGACATTACATTAAAAAGAGGATATATGAATTTGAAATCTGGAGTAAGTTGTCCTAAACAAAACAAATGTTAATATGTACTACCTCAATAGTCCACTTTCTTTATAAATCTATTCTAAAAAGAGGACAGTTATTTTGAGACGGTGGGAGTATTATAAATGGAAATAGAAAAAAAAAAATGTGAACAAAATGCAAATTGTGTTGCTTTATTGAAATATTTTGATTATAAACAACTTGACTAATTTGGTATCTAAAAAAGGTTGGGGTTGTAAGTTAAGTTATACAAAATGAGCATTGAATATTGTACATTGTTCTTTCTTGTTAAAGATGTTGATGATCATCCGTGCATGAGAGTTTTACTGTTTCTTCAATGGTATAGGAAATTGCAACCTTGACATTTTTCAAGTAAACAATCATGATTAGTAATTTCTTCCCAATGATATAGATGGTCCCAACTCCCAACCATGAGAATCATTTTCGTTCTCATAGAAAATTAGTCTCTATGCCATTCTTAATTTTTATTCATATAAATTAGTGTATATCTATATGGGGACTCCTTCCCCATCATTTCATATTAGGTCAAATGTGAGTTATAGCTCATTTTTTATAACATAGTTTATTTAGCTTAATAATCATTGCATGTTGAATTTGTTTGAGTAGAATCATCTTTTTACCTTTGCAGATTGCATGCAACTCTAAGTCTTCATTTCTTGCAAGTGCAGACGATGGCGGTGATGTGAAGGTATTGATTATTTGTTGATTGTGATTAGTTCTATTGAAGGTATTGTATATTGTATACGTTGCCAAGGCGGTGATTGCATTATTGGTGAACTAGCACTAGATATTCCAGCAGTCTCTACCTTGGCAAGTATTCAGTCAGGAGATCTGGTTCATCTTTTGCACTATGTTTTTCTTGAACTAGTACACGCACCACATGACTGAAGATCAATTATCTTTATGTGTTCTTTATCTTGTTAACTCGTATCATACTCCCAAGCCAAACCAGTAGCTTTGACGTACTGAAGCCCAAAATTAGCTCCAAAGCCATGTTAGGTTTCCAACCACAAAACTCAAGATATTAGGTGCTATAGTTTAACTAGTATTTGAAGCTAAATTGGTACTATCTCTAATCTATCTAATTTACACGCAAATCCGACAGATACAGCCATACAGGGATATATTTTAGTGGAACAAGGCGGAGATGGGGGTGGAGATAATACCTGAACGTGGAATGGGGCAGGGACTGTATAACCGCCTGAACCTGTCTCTGCCCAGTTGCCTTTTGTTAAATCCATGTAGAATTAGCGTCTGCTCCAAGAACACCCCCTTCTATGTGCTCAGTTTAGCGCTATCTCTAATCCATGTTGGAGTAATGTGTGCTCCAACACTTCCCCCTTGCATGAGAGCTTTGTGGCGCACCTCCTTTGGTAGTCTATTCTGGGTGACTGGCGATACACAATTCAGCTCTGGTACCACGTTAAAGTTTCCAACCCATATACCTAATATTATGTAGAAAGGCCCAACTAGATAATAAAACATCCCTAACACTACACAAAATCAGTGTTGAATACTGTCAATTGTTAATTACCTAAGTCTGCACTTGTGCTAAAAGATTGTGGTGGTTGCTTATCTTTCTTTAGTATTATCCATTTCCGCTTACTGCAAAGTATATAAATAAAACAAAATTAATGACTGGTATATCTGCCTTTACTGTGATTCACCTGTTGATATTGATCACTACGGCAGATTATTGACATACGCCAACAGTGCCTTTATAAAACTCTACGAGCTGGTCACACAAGTGTATCCTTGATGATATACTCTGTTTTTTATTCTTTGCTGGTTCAATATATGCTGTAGAATCATGAAATGTTCAGTTGGTTACTCAGCAATAATTCCTACAATAAATGTTGTATGACATCATTTTTTGTATTTTCTTCAATTTCATATGATTTTCCTTTGTTTCTAGGAAGGCTCTTAAATTCTTATTGGTATTATCTTTGCAGCATTCAAGTGTAGAGGTCTCGTCTATCTTAGTTTTGATTCAATACTTTAATTATCGTTTTTGGTCATCTCCCCAGATTTCTTTTCCAAAACTCCTGCCACCTTAACATAATTTATAGATATGTAGCAGCGTGCAGTTCCTTCCTTGGCGACCTTGGGAAGGTATTTTTTAAAGTTTTAAAACCCATTGAAGTGCAACCCTCTCTCTCACACACGCGCGCGAGCGCATAGATACACATTTGGTGACCTTCAACAGTCAATGTTGACATAAAAGCTTTACAATACGACCTTTATATTTAGTGGTTGCATGGCATATAACTGTCTGATCTTTATCCATGCGTGTAGTTGACCTTTCAGAAGTCACATGCACCATTTTACTCAATCCAGAGCCATAGAGGAGTTGTTCAAGGAGAAACTTACATGCCCAATTGATGTGTAACATCTACATAGCACATCATTTTGACAATCCATTGTATGATGGAAAGGCAGTTCTGACGAACTCTGTGCCTATATGTCGTATGTATGCTAATATTATAAAATTCTTATCTTCTATCAGAGATAACAATGCTCTGAAGTAACCCATTTTTACAAGAGGTACCAATTTCAAGGTTCTTTGCGCTGGATATTAGTTGCCTTGACTAAGAATTATGATTATCATATTTAAATCATTGAATCAGTCACGTGAGTGCAACATATTTAATATTTGTGAAATGATTACCACAAGTCAAGCAAAACCTCTCACCTGAACCTGCAATACCTTACACCATCGTTTGTGTGATGTTGGCAGTCATTACGGGAGGCCTTGATTCAAAGCTTGTAATGTGGGACTTCTCCAAAGGGCGCCCATACAGAATTGTGGATTTTGGTAAGTACATGTTTCTCAAGTGTTCACTATGTCTCATCACCTAAAATGTCTTTAGGTTGCGTTTGGGAACATGGATTTGATTTGAAATTCGTCATTTGAAATTATGGATTTGAAATATTGTGTTTCAAATACAAATATAATGTTTGGAAATCATAGAATTTCAAATGACAAGGTAAGAGCTGTTATTTGAAATATCATGTTCTAAGCATGTTTTGAATGCTATTGGATTTGAATCAAATCTAAATCCAAATTCTTTGAGTTCCCAAACACTTCATTTGGTTCAAATCCAATGATTTCAAATCAAATGCTGGTTTCCAAACACACCATTAGTTTATTTGGTCTAGGCCTGTGGATAGGAACAGTTATCTTATCTTTGCTCACCATTCCAGATGTTGGGCAGCCTTGGCATGCAGATACAAGTTACTGCTAAAATTACTTTGTAGTTGTGGCATAAGATCTATCCTGCATGCTGTCAAACTTTAGATACTACTTTGTGAATTGGCTGTCCACCTATTAAAAAATTCTGCTATCTATGTAAATTCAATGTAGCTGCACAATTACGCTTAAAGCCAAGATGCCAACCATGTATCATGGAATTTCTTCCATTTCTGTAAACTTTAGAAACTACTTTTTGTTATTTCTGTGAGTATCTAGTTATATTTGAATTTGGCTAAATGGCTAAATAAGTACATGAGACTTCTTTTGGTACTTGGATTCAATTATTTAAGTTTGATAAAAAAAATGCCCTGTGACACATGTTACCTTTAATGACTAATTTATATTCCTTTGCCTGGTCTTTGTTTTAATTAGCCAGTAATTTATTGTGTGTTTGTTTCTGAAATGTTATTTATTGCAGCCTTGCCTGATGCAGAAGGCAATGATAGTGCGGCTCAATGTTTCAATCCTGCTTTTGTTCACGCAATAGCAGTTCCAGAAGTTGATATGTTGGATAAATCAGGCAAGATTTGTGTTGTGGCTAGGGGAGATGGTGCTGTTGATGTAATTAATGTTGAAGAAGAGCTTGCTTCTATTAAATCAAAGAGTTCCACAAAACTCCGTAAAGGATCTCACTCAAGATCAAAAGACAATAGTCCTACGGATGATCAAAATGGAAGAAAGCGGTTGCACTTGGATTATACATTGGGCGGTCACACTGCCGCTGTCTCTTGTGTGTAAGTAACGTACTTACACCCCTTGGTGATAAACTAAATGCCTATATTTCAACTATATAAATTTTGCAGTACATTTTCGTTGTTCGGGGAGAGAGGGAAATTCATAATTTCTGGTGGAAACGATAAATCGGTGAAGGTCTGGGATTGCTCTCAAAATCTGAATGCAGAGCAAACGAGCAGCAGCAACAATCTTCTTCACCTCAATATAAATTTGAGCAAAAAAGTAAGTTCCATTATTTTCTCCAGAACTCTCTCCTTTTCAGTCTCGTCCCTTTTGTTGGTTGTTTGTATCTAAAGTTGGTCGTATACTCGTTGCTAGGTCAATTGGCTGTGTACAACTCCACTTGAGTCGGAGAACCTTGTGGTTTGTGACACAACCAAAGTGATAAAGGTGTATTCTATTTCATAACTAATACTGAACTGGAGAGCGCCCCATCAATGCCATCTCTGAAAAGCTTATTTTCGTCCTGCTAGTCTTATAAGTTACAACGTTTGTGGTCTGAATTAGTTTTGGAGTTTTATAGCAAAACGCTTGTGATCCGAATCTGTGATACTTAACAAATATGAAGATCTATATCTTGGACCACTGCGGGATTTGTATATGCAAAGCGGACAGTGAATCGTTGTTTGTATTTGAAATTTTGGATGTTTGACAGATGACATGCAGCTCTCAAGTGGTTAGGGGTTTATTATACACATTATCCTGATTATTGAATGCGTGTAGAGCTTGTTTAGCTGAACCAGGTAGTGAAAAATGTCCTAAATTACACACTTTGGATATGTAAAAGTGTCCAAATCTTTTTATATGATGAAATTGAAATTTGGACATGCTCAAGTGTTGTTCATTACAATTTTGTTATGCTTTAGCTTTCAAATTTGAAATTTTAAGCCAGAAAAGGTATGGTGGGAGGATGGGTAGGAGGTCAATCTCGTGATTTAATTAGTTTGAAAAGCAAATTAGGTCAACATTTATGGTAGCAAAATATAGATTAGCATCATAATTACAGGACTTGCATAAAATGTCGGTGAGGATAGTGTTCAATAGTTTTAATTAATAATTTATTGGGGGTCTATTTTGCCAAAAAGGTTTTTGTAAATTATTTGTGGGAAAGCTAGTTTTGTTATATATATATATATATATATATAATCTTGCTTATTAATTAAAAGAAATATCAATTGCTAACATATTCGAAATATCGAACGTGGCATGTAAAGTTGCCCAACCCTTTAAGCCCGACACAAAAACCTATGATATTGTTAATTTGTGAGCTACTCAATTTGCTGATTTATGTACAAAATCAAACTTTAAACTAGCAAATTGCCTAGGAAGAGTTAAACGTCATTAATAGTCAAACTAAAGTATTGTTGTCCTCCCCCTCGGTCTTTAATCGCTTCATTAACCTGTAATGCATCTGATTCCACTACTATTGTGTCTTATCCCCGTGTTGCTACCCATCTTAGGCCTTCTCGAATTGTAATTTCTTCTCCATTAGTATAATTTCTCTGGGATATCTCATTTTCGCTTATACACTATAGTAATATTAATCTGGTTCCAGTAAAGAACAATTAATAACTTAATTTAGTTATTTCTATCTATTTTACGAATGAAAAAAAAACTAAGTAGTATAATGAGATTGCTATAAGATGCATTGAGGTGGACTCATTTTTATTTTATTTTTGTATCATTCTCCATCAATTTCAATTAATTTGCTTTCACTATCTTCCTTACTATAAGATTGATCTATATAAATTTTCATGAAACTCAAGTTTGTTTTGACCAATCAAATTCCTTTAATTTTAAATTTATACCACAAGTCAAATTATTTGAATACATGACTTACTAGAAAAAATCAACTCAACCACTTAAAGAAAATCTCTACATATTTACTAATCTCCAACCAAAAATTAAGAGACATAATATTCAAAAGTTTGATACAAAATCAAAATCAAAATATTAATAATTTAATATACAAAATTCAGAAACGTGCAGCTTAAGACTACTAAAATAGTCACATCAATAAAGAAGTAGCACCTACTTGTATTTTTTGACAAAACACCTACTTGTATTTAATTAATTTTTTCAATAGAATAAAATAAAAATCGGTTATTGAGTAAATACATTTATTCATATATAATTTTGTGGGTTTAAATATTGGTTAGTTAAGATGTGACCCGCCCAACCGCAACATTACTTACATTTCCCGCAAAATTTTCAAAAATTCGTTTTCATATACCAAAACAGAAACAGACGTTGCTTCTCATTTCTCTTTCTCTGCAAGAAAATGACTCCACCAACAACCCAACCGCAACTTTCTTACAAAATTGCTCGCAACCTCCACTCTAGGGTTTATATAAAAGTGAGCAATCAAATCAAGATTGGGAAAAATTACAAGTTGGGTCTGGGTTTTCCTGAGGAACTCAATATTTCTGACGAAAACCCGACATGATGGAATCTGGAGCTCCTCATTGCACGACCTGTGGCGAGCAAGTGGAGTTCAATGCTAATGGGGAGCCTTTTGTGGCTTGCAATGAGTGCAATTTCCCGATTTGCAAGAGCTGTCTCGATTACGAGATCAAGGAGGGGCGCAAGGTCTGTATGCGCTGCGGCACTCCTTATGATGGTATGTGGTTCCTCTATATCTCTCTCTCTCTCTCACTCATAGTACTTGATTTCTTTGTGTTTTTAGTTTTAGGTTTTTTGGTGATGAGAAAAAAGAATCTCAGCCACTAAATCATGGCCAATGAGGTAATGTCACATCATCAATTAACACTCATACCTGTCCCAATGAATTTGAGGGCGCGCAGCGCCGGCCCGGATCCATTTCGTTTGTCTCTTGGCTGAGAGTCTCAGCCAATGAATCATGACTGAGATTCCGGGCACTCTTTGGTGATTTGATTCTTGAGGTATATTCTGTGGTTTAACAAATTTTATAAGAGGATCCGTTCAACTACAAGTTTTAAATGCAAGCTCGTTATGGCTTGGCATGTGGATTGAAGATTTATAGATAGAGAGCTCATTGAGCAATTTGGAGAGAAGAGAGGATATTTGAGAAGAAAAGAGAAAATTAGACTGACTTGAAGAGGTAGAGACATAGAAGGAGAGAGCTATTAATAGTTTAAGTTGGGGGCACAACTAAAAGCTTAAACTATTAGTTGATGGACCAATTATAGTTTATAATCTTACAAATGTCATAAATCATTTACTTGCTCTCGTTACGAATTTGCCATTCTTAGCTGTAAATTGTATACTTGCGAATGAATGAAGAAACAAATGATTAATGATGTGCTTGTACCTAACAAATTAACAAAATGTATTTGACATGTTTGTTCAATGTTCTTTTTGGATCTTGTGAAGATTGAGAGAAATGGTCATTAAATATGAGTACCTCCTCTCTAAATTTGTGGTAGGGATAAGATTTTCTTGTACAGTTCGGGGATTCTTACTGAAATCATTGTATGTAACAATAAGGGTTAATTCTAGAATTATAGCCTTTTTGCTATTTACACTATCTCTTGTTGTCTCTACACTGCGAGCTAAATTTATGCCTGTGAAATTCTCAGAAAACTTGACGGCTGATGCTGAAACGAAGGCGTTAAGTAATCAGTCCACCATGGCAGCTCACCTCAATGAATCTCAGGTTTGAATGGTTTTGCACATTTCTCTTACAAAGTGTGTGTGTGTGTCTCTATATGCACATATAAAGAGTTAAGATAGTTAAATCAAGTAATTCCTTTGCAGATCTATTTAAATTGTTTTGTGAATAGTTAAAAATCTTGTATCCTGACAGCTTTCTATACCCATATCGGTTTGTGCAGGATAGTGGAGTTCATGCTAGACATATCAGCAGTGTGTCAACATTGGATAGTGGTATGTAATACTAGATCTGTGGCACTAAATTAATTTCTGGTAAACTTTACATGCTAATAATCTATTTATTGCTTCTTGAAGAATTGAATGATGAATCCGGGAACCCGATTTGGAAGAATAGGGTTGAAAGTTGGAAGGATAAAAAGAACAAGAAGAAAAAGACTCCATCTAAGGCTGAAAAAGAGGCTACTCAAATTCCAGTTGAGCAACAGATGGATGAGAAATCGTAAGTACATTATAGAAAGAAACCATGTTGCTTTCAAGTGTTTGAGAAATCCTATATATCATTATATTTGCTTATCAAAAAAATATATCATTATATTTGTAACTTTGAGATACCAAAATAAGATTTCATTTCAAAAGGGTTCTATACTTTCTATGCTTCCTCCGTATCCTTCATGTGTTTGTTCCATTTTCTTTGATCTATTAAAGTGACTTGCATTGTCTTAGGGAATTCTAATAATGTATTACTGAGATATGATGTTTGGTTTCACAGGATCGCAGATGCTTCACAGCCACTTTCCAGTTTTGCTCCAATTCCACCAAACAAACTCACTCCATACAGAGCTATTATCATTGTGCGATTGATCATTCTTGGTCTGTTTTTCCATTACCGAGTATCAAACCCTGTTGATAGTGCATACGGCTTGTGGCTCACTTCTGTCATATGCGAGATCTGGTTTGCATTTTCTTGGGTGTTGGATCAGTTCCCTAAATGGTCTCCCATTAACAGGAGTACATATATTGATAGGCTGTCTGCAAGGTACACTTCTACACAACTTAAAAGCTATTTGCACGTATTCTCTGCACATATCACATCTTTACCACGAGTAAAGAATTACCAAAGACTGCTTAAATCATTTGTAATATTCACATTTTTCTCAATGAAATGAACATGTAGTCATGGCATGCTAGATGATAAGATGACATGTATTTGAACGGGCAAACAGAGTTTACTTCTGTTAATACGAGACCTAGAACATTATAATTTAGAAATTAGTGACGAGTTTTTTTCGTTAATTATGTTTAGTATCTTGCCAGGTTTGAAAGAGAGGGTGAGCCAAATGAGCTTGCTGCTGTAGACTTTTTTGTGAGTACTGTTGATCCAATGAAAGAACCACCATTGATCACTGCAAACACGGTGCTTTCTATCCTTGCTGTTGATTATCCCGTGGATAAAGTCTCCTGCTACGTATCTGATGATGGTGCTGCCATGCTTACATTTGAATCTCTTGTTGAGACGGCTGATTTTGCAAGAAAGTGGGTCCCTTTTTGCAAGAAGTATGCCATAGAACCACGCGCCCCCGAGTTTTACTTCTCGCTGAAGATTGACTACTTGAAGGATAAAGTGCAGCCTTCTTTTGTGAAGGAGCGTAGAGCAATGAAAGTAAGCTCGTCATCTAACTATGTTTTATTATCAATCCAGCAATTTTCTTATTTCAATCTCATGATTTCCTTTCTATATATTTACAGAGAGATTACGAAGAGTACAAAGTGAGGGTTAACGCATTAGTAGCAAAGGCTCAGAAGACACCAGATGAAGGCTGGACTATGCAAGATGGAACACCATGGCCAGGAAACAACACACGTGACCACCCGGGCATGATTCAGGTGGAACCATCTACCTAATTGTTCTATTACTGTGATTGCCTTTTTTTTTTAATCTTAAATACGCCAGCACCAATGAATGTTCATATGCACAAGTCACGCCTGTTATGGTGAAAGCTTCGTAATCCCAAGAATGAATATGGACTTATGCTCCTTCAACATTTTTGCAGGTTTTCCTTGGACATAGTGGTGCCCATGATGTAGAGGGAAATGAACTTCCTCGACTGGTTTATGTCTCCAGAGAGAAGAGACCTGGTTACCAACACCACAAGAAGGCTGGTGCTGAAAATGCTCTTGTAAGTATAGATAATTTAAAATTAATTATGTATTGTGTGTAGACACTTTGTTGTTATTCTGAAACAAATACAAATGGCTTTCTACAGGTAAGGGTGTCTGCAATTCTCACAAATGCTCCTTTCATCCTCAATCTTGACTGTGATCACTATGTTAACAATAGCAAGGCAGTTCGTGAGGCAATGTGCTTCTTGATGGACCCACAAGTTGGTCCAAATTTATGTTATGTGCAGTTCCCTCAGAGATTTGATGGCATAGATCGCAGTGATCGATATGCCAACCGAAATACAGTCTTCTTCGATGTAAGCTTAAATCTAGCTTTCTATCCCTTTCAGTTTTATTACTGATAATATCCACAAAATGTGCTAAGAACTAGATTATAATGTTCATAGAGGAAAAAGAATGACAATACCATATGCCGTTGTTGTTGAACCGCCAATTACTATCAACATTCAACACTCTCTCTTTATGTGGATTCAATACTTAGAAAATGTTAATGTATCCCACATCGAAAGAATGTGAAGTTTGTCACCTATCAGCTTAAGCTTTTGGGTTGGAGTCAAGTTTGACAGAAAAGTTATGTGGTTTTGGATTCAATCTCATGTTGAACAACTAGTAAAATGTTTTTACTAAGATGGAGTTTGTCACTTCACATCCAATTAACATCATGTATTTTTTCATAAGCCTGTTTCTGCATAAATGAATGAGTTGTGAGGTTTTTGATATACTGTCTTCAAATGCTAATCTCAGGTTAACATGAAAGGACTGGATGGCATTCAAGGACCAGTGTATGTGGGGACTGGGTGTGTTTTCAATAGGCAAGCACTGTATGGTTATAGTCCCGCTGCTTTGCCAACCGTAACCAAGCCCTCTTCATCATCCTGCTCATGGTGTGGTTGCTGCTCTTGCTGCTGCCCCACTAAGAAGCCTGCTAAAGATCACTCAGAAGCTTACAAAGATGCTCAACAGGAAGATCTCAATTCTGCTATCTTCAACCTCAGGGAGATTGATAGTAAGTACTATTTTTTTTCAAGACAGCTACAATTGGGCTTATAGTGACAGACTCCGCATTCAATTACTAAGGTTGGGTTTTACTTTTCCTGCAGATTATGACGAGTATGACAGGTCAATGCTGATCTCCCAGACAAGCTTTGAGAAAACTTTTGGATTATCTTCTGTTTTTATCGAGTCTACACTAATGGAGTATGGAGGGGTTCCTGATTCTGCCAATCCCTCAACATTGATCAAGGAAGCAATTCATGTTATTAGTTGCGGTTACGAAGAGAAGACAGCTTGGGGAAAAGAGGTGCGCCTTCTTATCCCGTTCCTATATAACAAATCTCATGTTCTTGAATGAACTACGGTTCTTGAAGAAAAGACTATGTTTTGCTTATTATCTGTTCATTCAAGTTTCAATTTTTGTCTGTCTTGTTAGATTGGTTGGATATATGGGTCAGTCACAGAGGATATCTTAACGGGATTCAAGATGCAATGTCGAGGTTGGAGGTCTGTTTACTGCATGCCCTTGAGGCCAGCATTCAAAGGGTCAGCACCCATCAATTTGTCTGATAGGCTGCATCAAGTTCTTCGGTGGGCACTTGGATCTGTCGAAATCTTCTTCAGTAGACATTGTCCCCTCTGGTATGGATTTGGCGGAGGCCGTCTCAAATATCTCCAGAGATTAGCATATATCAACACCATCGTTTATCCATTCACATCTCTCCCTCTCGTTGCCTATTGTTCATTGCCCGCGATTTGCCTTCTCACCGGAAAGTTCATTATACCAACTGTAAGTCCCATTTACCAAGATTCAAGATTCAAGATCCGAATAGTTTACATCTTTTGCTGCATATAAACAAGATTATGAAGTTACATAACATCATATCTTGTAATTAACTTGACGCAGCTCTCGAATCTAGCAAGGGCATTGTTTACATCTTTCGCTGCATATAAAAAAGATTATTAGGAGAAACTTAGGGCCCGTTTAGTTGTAAGGAAAACAGTTTTCATTTTCTGTTTTCTGTTTCCGTTTTCAGTTTTCTGAAAACAGTTTTTTGAAAAACTGGAGGAAATACTCATAACTAAACAGCCCCTTATCATCCTGTTTTTAAGAAAGGTACATAACATCATATCTTGTAATTAACTTGATGCAGCTCTCGAACCTAGCAAGTGCATTGTTTCTGGGTCTCTTCATTTCCATCATTGTAACGAGTGTGCTGGAGCTACGATGGAGTGGAGTGAGCATCGAAGACTTGTGGCGCAACGAGCAGTTCTGGGTCATTGGAGGTGTCTCGGCCCATCTCTTCGCGGTGTTCCAAGGAATTCTCAAGATGCTGGCGGGTCTAGACACAAACTTCACCGTAACAGCAAAAGCTGCTGATGATGCAGAGTTTGGGGAGCTCTACATTATCAAATGGACCACACTTCTGATCCCTCCAACCACACTACTGATAGTGAACATGGTTGGTGTTGTTGCCGGGTTTTCTGATGCACTGAACAAAGGTTATGAAGCTTGGGGACCTCTTTTCGGGAAAGTGTTCTTCGCCTTCTGGGTGATCCTTCATCTGTATCCATTCCTGAAAGGTCTGATGGGTAGGCAAAACAGGACTCCAACCATTGTTGTGCTGTGGTCAGTGTTGTTGGCCTCTGTGTTCTCTCTTGTTTGGGTGAAGATCAATCCATTTGCAAGCTCAAATGATGGCACAGCTGTTACCACAAGCTGCATTTCCATAGATTGCTGAGCGAATATATGCAGCAAAATTTGTAGTTTGTGTATGTTTGTTGAGTGTAAGAGAAGGTGTTGCCATTTTTTGTTCACATAAACTGTTATTTTGGAAGGAAAGAAATTAAAATGTTGCAATAGTAAGAGTTTTGTGCACTAAATATTTTTTGTTTTTCCTTTTTCTTTCAGTTTTTATTTTTTATTTTTTTTAAGCAAGCATAACAACCGTGTCTCGAACATGATACCTCCAGAGAAGCAAGCGTCTTAAACCACTTGCTCTGATGTTAGTTGTTCTTTTCTTTCGGTTGATGTTGGTTGAGATGTGTGTATTATAGTAGGAACATGTTAACCAATAATATGAATAATTAAATTCAGGCCTCAACGGTCACTTTTATTACTATAAAATGGAAAATGTTTTAAATTAGTCTCTTTAGCATCTAATTTGTTCCATTTTGGCACTTAATTTCATTAATGTGCTCAGGGGCGGACACAAGAGTTCAAAATACGGGGTCAATTTTTTTTTATGATCAAGTGCCCGAATAATGCTTAAATATATATTTTTTTGATAAGCAAGCGGTACCTTTTATTTATCTAACCTGAAGGTCAAAATAAAAGTACAAAAGAAACAGGCAGCTGAAGCCCTCATTCCAAACGAGAAATAGAGACAGACACCCAAGCATTAAAAAGACAA
>JAYMTF010003112.1:0-16093 GCA_036897485.1 Pelargonium nanum | reverse complement strand
AAAAAACTACTCGAGGGCCAACTCCATAGTTTCAACAAGTACAGGTAATATGGTGACAATTTACCCTAACTTTTAGGGTAAATTAGTGTCAGACTCCCTATAATTTTTCAAACTATAGAGCTGACCCTCACATACTTTTTTCATCAGGTATAAACTCTTTACTTTTCAATTTTTTTAATTTGGTCCAACTAACCCGCTACAACGAGTCACTTACGTCCACGTCAGCAACCACGTCGTATCAGTCTTCCACGTCATCCTCCCTTCCACGTAAGCCACCAAATTACACGACCTCTCCAGCTCCTCCTCCTCCTCCTCCTCATTTGTCGTCTCTTTCCCCAACCTCTCCTTCCTCTTCCGAACATGGCTCTCGAAATTCCTGAACCACTCGACGCTATTCTCTCC
Source organism: Pelargonium nanum (assembly GCA_036897485.1). Classification (NCBI taxonomy): domain Eukaryota; kingdom Viridiplantae; phylum Streptophyta; class Magnoliopsida; order Geraniales; family Geraniaceae; genus Pelargonium; species Pelargonium nanum. The sequence goes on along the minus strand of JAYMTF010003112.1, from coordinate 15,691 downwards.
GATCCGCCGGACGGCAAGGTTGATTCCGTCTTAAAGCACCACTTTGTACATTATGCTCGAACCGGTGGCGCCTAGTATGTAAGCTGAGGCTTTGAGAAGTGTCTCGAGCTCGAGCTCCTTCTCGCCGTCAATAGTCACCAAGGTCCCTCCTTTGCTGCTCTATTCCTGATTCTCTTTCCGCCAATGATAGTTTTGAGCACCCTTTTGAACGTTGCTTTGTTCTTCTTTCTCAGAGGAGTTTGAGGTTTCGAAGCCATCCTCGTCGCCTTTTTTCTGACTTTTCTCATACACAAATAAGCTGTCATGACTTTGGACTCCGACGAAGAAGAGGACCAGATGTCACCGATCACGATATCGATAATTGTGCCTGCTCTGAGCCCACTTGACTTTTCCTGCATATTGTGTTTTGATTCTTGTGGTTTGGTTGGGTTGGAGCTCAAACCAATTTTAGGGATTGCGGCAATGGCGGGAGGAGAGGGAAGAGATGGGGCATGGGCTTTTCACTGGCTACACAAATTTGCTGGAAAACAACCTCACTCTTTGGTTTAGAAAGACCTCAAAGTAGGAGGAACGAGGGGCTGGGAGAGAGGGTGTCGTTGATGGAGTTGTTGCAGAGGGAGAGGAAGGAGAGGTTGGGGAGGGAGACGACGGAGGAGGAGGAGGAGGAGGAGGAGGGGCCGAAGAGGCCGAACAAACGACACCGGGTAATTTTGTGGCTTACGTGGAAGGGAGGATGACGTGGAAGGCTGATGTGGCGTATTTGCTGACATGGAGGTAAGTGACCAGAATAGCAGGCCAGTTGGACCGAATTAATAAAATTGAAAAGTACAAGGTTTAAACCTAATGAAAGAAGTACGCGAAGACCATCTCTATAGTTTGAAAAAGTACAGGGGGTTTGAGACCAATTAACCTAAACTTTTATAATTATGAAGTTAATTCAATTTTTAATTTAAGAATAAATATTAATAAAAATGAGCCCAACTTTTGGTAGCTCCACCACTATGTATGACACATTGATTGACCAACAAAAGACACTAGTTGAGAAAAAGAAATATTTTTAATTATTGTATATGTAAAATAAAAATAATGCTCAAATTTGAGTAAGTTGGAATTTTTTTAAGTAACTCATATTATATTAATCATAAATTAAATATGAGCAGGGATGACAATCTAACCCAAATCCGAAGGGAACTCAATGCTCCCGACCCGAACGGGACACGGGGTGGAATTTTTTTCGGGACACGGGGTGGGGTCGGTTCAAGAAAAAAATCCTCAATCGAGGAACGGAGGGAACATGGTAACTATAACCCGCCCGAACCCAATGTATTTAATAAGTAATTCAAATATATATATATTTATTTTATTTTATTGCTTCTATATGTATAATATTAACTTGGTCAATTCAATTTAAAATTAAGTACAAATAAATAATATTTAGATGTTTTATGTGACTAATTTTTCATTAAATAATTTTAAAAACAAAAAATTACAAATTTTTCTAGAATTTGTATATAATAATTAACATAAAATTAGACAAAATGGTGCGGGTTACGAGGAATCCCATTCCCGAACGGGGCAGGGATTAGATCCCTGAATAGGGCACGAAGCAGGAATGGGTGATACGAGATTTAACAACTTCTGCTAAACCGCGTCTTGTAATAACGTGGGCTCACTAGGAGCTCGGGTTGTCGAACTCAGGGACTACACTAACATGCTAAATAGAGTTTATGAGCCTAAATTCTAAAATCAAGTTAACTACAAAAATAAAAAGAAATAATGGTTTGAATGAAGTGTTTGTTATAAAACTAAGCTAAACATGCAATGTGAGCCAAACAACGGGCAAAAGCATGTGCAATTAAAGTGAACTATAATGAGAGTAAGAGTGTGTGAATGCTTGAGAATAGTCTTGTGGTTAGTGTCAAGGGATGGAATGTGGATATTCAAGTGATGAACACTAGTTATACTTAATAAATAACCAAATCTCTCTTTCCAAATGCTACTTGGAGCCCCTTAGGGGGTGGCGCAATGGTCAAGACACACATCTCCACGTGGGAGGTCGTGGGTTCAAATCCCATTGCGTCGGGTGGGGTGGGATTTTGGGTTAAAAGGGGAGAGCTATCCCCTATTGTGCAGCTCAACTTTTTTTTTTTTTTTTTAAATGCTACTTGGAACTTAACTAAGCAAGAGAGGCCTAAGTCACTTTAACCTCCCTACACTTAGCTAGCAATAAACACAAGTGCATGAATCAAAAGTCATATGCAAGCATCCTGAAATACAAGAAATTTGAACTAGTTTTCAAGGTTATATCTATAACTAAGGCTCAAATTCCTTAGGTGCACAAAACCAATGAAATCAAGTGAATTAGTTGGCCAACTAACCCCCAAGCATCAAGCAAAACCTTAAAATGCATTCAAGCACAAAAATAGGAACAATCCATGCCCAATAACTAAACCCTAGGCTAAAATCAAAGCATCCACACTATGAAAGTTTAGCTCATGTTAAAACAAAAATCAATCATGAACAAAATCACATGTATTCCATTCATTGTCAATAGATGCTCAAACAAGCCAAGTTTTCAACAAAATCCAAAAGGAAAAATAGAGTGAAGAGAAGTTACATGATGAAAATGAGAGTGAGAGAGTAAAATCTCTTCAAATCTTCAATTTCAAGCCAAATCTTCACTTTCTCTCACTAGTTTCTCTCTCTACAAAACCCTCGAGTTCCCTAAAACTGCAAAAAGTCTGAGATGCCTCGAAAATTGGGCCAAAATACATTATATAGTCTTTACCAAAAGAGGTAAAAGTTACACAACCCCAACAAAGTCGCGATTGTGGTGTCAATTATGACGTCGCGACTCTGTTCTTGCCTCTTCCTTCAACTTGAACTTCACAGTACAATCGCAATTGTTGTGATTTCCTAGCGAAACCACAGTCGCTACTCTTGTGTCCTACACCTTGTGTTTGCTCTCTATAAGTCCACAGTCGTGACTACGAAGATTTTCTGGTGAAACCACAATTGTGAATCTGCTTCTTGTGCCAAGCATCGCTTTCCGTTGCTTCCCTCTTCATTCCTAAGATTGGATTTGATCACATGGATACCTGAAATCACATTATAACATTGTGCAAATCATTCAAACTCATAAAATGGGTTCTTTGAGCCGTAAATGCAAGAATAAAGATGAAATTTAACATGAACTAGCACCAATGCATTTGATAAGGATATGAGACCAAATGAGTGGAAAATGAAATGAAAACAAGATAAATGATGATGATAATGGACTAGGGAGACATGATTAGTTTGATATGAAATCGAACTATCAACGGAGCAGGGGCGGGGATCACAAAACCCGTCGCATTGTCATCCCTAAACATGAGCCTATAAGCCTACTCACTCCTCTAACCCTAATACAAAATGCGGCGACCTAACTGAAACATAAGTCACCTGATTCGCAGACCTACTAACAAAACAAAAATTTATTCTAACTACATGCTCAACAAGATTCAGAATATCACCAACAACCAAACCGAAGAAACTCATTTTATAATCTTCTTCGATGTTCATTTCTTCTAAGACATGAAGTGGATTAGAATCCACCACAAAACACCTTTCAACACGAGAAGAGAAAACAAAATTTTCAACACGGGAAGACAAAAGTAAACTTCCAACGAGGGAAGACAGAGCACAACATCCAACAAAGGAGTAAAAACATTCTATAAAACTAATATAACTACTAAAATACAGTTTCACGCATAAAATCATTCAGAAAAAAAAATCAATCTATACGTAGTAAACATACTCTCACAGACTAACCAATAATGAAGGTCGAGATGAAAAATACGGTGTCCTTCAAGTTTATCGAATGAGATGACCCAATAGTAATAATGAAACCAATGGAAAAACATGACTAATCTGGTCAAATATGATAAATATGTGTTTATTCGACAGAAATAATGCGCGCAAAATCGATTTAACTACCGCCGACCAAAAAAGATCGACAGTGTATCAAAGAAAAAAATTGATGAAGAACTAGATATGACAACATTTCTAGAGAGAGGAGAAAAAAACTCCGTAAGAAGTTTATTTATTACTATTAGTTTTAGTAAGTTGGAAAAAAGAAAAATAGAAAAAAAATAGTAAACTTGGTAATGACGTGACGTGGGTATCACAAAAACCATTTTACCTTAATGCGTCGCATTTTCATTCGTGTAAAATAAATTGCCTTCTTTTTTGTCATATTAGTATGTTTTTAGTATAATTTTTATAGATAGAAGAAGTGAGTTGTTTAAATAGCATGAGATGTAAATGATATCTTTCTTTTTGGACTGATTTAACATTGAAAATGAGAGTTTAAATAAAAAATTAATTAGCTTAGATTAAATCGTTTATGAGGTTTTGACAACTCATTAGAAAACAAGGATTCAGGTTGTCGCTCAACTCCCACAACTTTTATGGAGGTAGTTATGTGTACTTGAATGAAGTGTTATCTCCTCATTGTATTGTCTTCGCTAAGCCAAATATTTTTTTGATTCATATTCCTTTTTCTCTTTGACATTTTAGCTTTTTAGTTGAAACACAAACGCTTACATTATTGTGGCTCGGCTTTTAATAACAAATCTAGTTCCACGTGTTGAAAAGGAGCGTGTGAGTTACTTTAATTTTAATTTCTTATCGGAAAACACAAGTATGTCGATATGAGAGCACTAGCAAGAGTACTTATTTATAGGTGTGTAACCGGGCCGAATCAACCTAGAATTGTCAGCACTTGGATAGACTTGATATCTTTTTACAAGCTCGAGGTTGAACAAACTTATAAATTTAGGCTCACTAAAAAATAGTCAAGTTCCAGCTTGACTTATTGACATTTTTAATGAATTAAATTTTAAAATAAAATGATTAGTATATGCAAGTAAACGCAAATAATAATTGTTAACGTCATACATGCATATTCAAATGTTATATATGTGATACTTGTATAGTTGTATGTATGACATATATTAACATTATTGATTGGAACTATTACAAATTTACAATAACACAATTCATTCATAAAAAGTATTATAACAAATTTTATTTACAATTACAATGAAGAATCAAATTTAGATAATAGACCATAAAATACAATGAGTAAGATTTAAAAACAATCATTTTAATATATATTTTAGTTAGAAAAAAATGAACAAAGCGGTTCAGGAGCCTAACGAGCCTCAAAGAAGTCGGATCAAGCTATATTACAACGAGTTGAATATTTAGCGAGTCGATCTCAAGCGGCTCATTTTGTGATTTAAGCAGGCCTTTGTAGGACAAGCCACACTAGTTGGACCAATGAGTGGTGTACCACATCCACCTGTTATTCAACCAAGGGTGCGAGCAAGACGAGGCCAAGCCACCGGTCCTCATAGCATTGCTGAGCGGGTACATACATTCGAATCCACCATTCCCTACAATATACAATGATGTCTTAATTTTCTTTTCTAAAAATGGACTAAGGTGATGATTTATGCAACTTTTGCATCTTTTCTATGCTTGTGCGTACGTGAAGTTACGAAGGGAGAGAATAGCAGAAAGAATGAAGGCACTGCAAGAGTTGGTTCCCACTGCAAACAAGGTACAATATAATTTTAGGGTTAATTGCAATGACACCGTGTTTTGACTTCTCAAAACCCAGAGCTAGAGAAAAATATTTGCATAACAGATCACTACTAAAAAAAATATTTGCATAACAAATCACTACTCTAGGCTATCATTTTGTCTATCAAAAGTCACTTTTAACGGATTTAACATGTCCCTCTCATCATGTGGTGGCCACATAAAATGTTAATGAACTTTTAGATGAATGTACAAATAGACCAGTATGAGATATAACAAGATATGTATTGAATTTGTGAACATATATTGGATTTGATTTGATCTCTAACAAGCTTACATTTCTCAATAAGCATGCTATAATTCCATTTTACCATCACAAGATGATAGATACATGTTAAATATTTTAAAAGTAACTTTTAACACATGAAATGATAACTTGTGGTAGTGGTATGTTATAAAAATATTCTTTTAGTAGTTATCTGTAGTGAAAATATGTTTTTGTAGTTATGCGTTGTATGACACCAAAACACAGTATGATTTGTAATTATCCCTTAATTATTTTCACCACTGAATACTTCTCTCTCATTCCGTTTATACTCTCTATTGCACACAAAGTGTATTACACCTAAATTAAAAGACTAGGTTGTCCAAAAATCGTTTCATTTTCCCCCATCTAGTTTCCAATATGCGTATGCACATTTTCATACTTGGTACAAACGTATGTACTATTTTTAATGTTTCTCACAGTTTTATGCCCTTATTTGTGTTATTAAGTGCACTTAGTCTTTCCCTTTGAAATTATTTATTTTCAACTTTTCAAATTGTAGTTATAGTTTACAAGCTTCTATATAGCTTATTATCAATTTTCCGACCAAACATAATCGATCACGCGCAAGAAACTAATGCTACGCGCGATAGTGGACATCAAAGGCATGACACAAAATTAATGCTACACCCGACAGAGTCAAATGGTTAGTAGCGACACAACCTTCCACCCAAGCATAATTGATCGCACAATCAAGTAATGCTACGTGCGGTAACGAACATCGATAGTAGGGAGCAAATAACTAATGCTACGCCCAGACGAGACCAAAAACCAATAACGACACAATTTTCCACCCAAACATCGGTCACGCGCAAAAAACTAATGTTACATGCTATAACGAACATTGAACATAGTGCACAAGAAACTAATGCCACACCCGATCAATGCAAAATGATCAAGCAACAAACTCTACGCTCGATTACGAACGTAGAGTGCATGGCGCTAGAAACCAATGGTATGTCCAAGTTACAAATAGAAAAACGACCAAGTTTAAAAAACAAAATGCTATCCCCAACCGACATAAGAAACCATCCTTTCGGAATGATTATTAGACATTTCTTATGTGTATAGAAAATTTATTATACATGAAATCCTTTGAGTGTGACCTTAAAGGATTTCACAAATTTGGTAGTGTCGTCATACGATCATAAACACTAAATAGCATCTAGTAATGTATTAGTGTCCCCAAATTGTGAGATTTGTGTGGCAAGTCAATCCTTGGTGAACAACTCTTGTGTACTATAGTCCTTTTATCCTTGATATCTAAGATTAAACATGAACCATGCATCATCATGTTTGTATAGTTTGATCTTATTTAATTTCTTGACTTTCGAGTATGTCATTCAATCAAACAAACTTGATATCTTATATCAACTTGTTTCAGTGCCGCTCTTCATAACATGACTTAGTTAAGGGCCCATGCAAGATATCACTCCCACTTATTAGGAAGAATAAATATAATCTTTCTCCAAGATTCGTGTCATACCCAACGACAATTGTTATAAGTAGTTCATTTATGGACACCGTTTGATTGTGTTAAAGTATATGACTACTCAAGTGAGAAACCATGATGATCTCAAGTGATGAGAATCATACACACAACTTTCCATTCTTGAGATCCATATATAACTTAATAGCCATGAAGTGATTTTCAAGTGGGTATGTTAAGTGTAATGGTTCATTAACCACCACCTACATTGTTCAGGCGATATCATATATCCATGACAACACCTTGTCATCCATCTAACAATGTACTAGTCTTGCCCACATCATCATTGACATATATCATGATAACACTTGAGTAGGGATGATTTAAGAATAACTCGTTACTCTAAGGACATGTAACCAGGAAATAATTAACATATACAAATTAATATAAAATGAAAGTTAACAATGCCTTTTATTAATTACTAAACATGATACATGACACTCTTATACAATCATCAAAATGATTGGTCTCTAGGCAATTACCAAAAAACTCCCACTTGCACCGAGACTGATTCATTGAGTATCTTATACTCATTGAACTAGTGTGACCACCATGTGTCTGTTGTACCAGAGCTGTAGTTAAGGGATATCGTGATCTGTAGATATCTTGCATATCTTCACATCTCCATATTGAGTATCTCTCGAATGAGAGATGATAGTACTCAAGTATACGTTTGGACCTATGATAAGATCAATGTTTCTTAGTTTGCACAATAGCCTTATTATTTTCACAATAGGGATATATTAGGGCTACGATTTTAGGAACAACCCAAAGTTTAAGATGAACTTCTTGATCCAAACTTTATTACTTCTAAAACTGCAATGTATATGGTTTCGTTGTAAAATTTCTCACAATGTGTTGCTTAGAATTCTTCTAACAAAAAAAACTTCTCTATTAAGATATAAGATATATTCACTTTGCGATGTAATGTCATTCTTGTATGTTTGGAAGCTAGATTTAGTGTAATTCCTTATAGGGTTAAATACAGATAACCCCTACAAACTTTCAACTTAAAATAGATATATCCCTAGAACTTTCGCTCTTGACAGATAACCCCCATAAATTATCCAAAACACTGTTCCGTCAGTTAAGTTGGATGGAAAACTCTTCTCTTTCATCACATGCAAAACATGTGCCTTTCTAAATTTTTAAATTCCTAAACTACCCTACTTCATCAAATATTCAAGAACAATGAAGAATATTAAATATTCTGGTACCGGAAACTTCAAGTATTTGAAGTTTCCGGCACTAATTTGCAGATTCCGGCGAGTTGTAGAAATTTCCGGCGAGATTTGCAGATTCCGGCGATTAATTTTTTTATTTATGTTTTATTTTGCTTCTCTTTTCTCTAATTAAAAGATTGAACCAAATATATCATAAATCAATCTATAAATATTAATGGTCCAAATTTCATATCTTGAATCAATCAATAAACATTCCAAAAGAAAAATAGAACCCAATTTCATATCTTAAATCAACCAAATTGTATTAAGCTTTACAAAATACAAATAGAAAATTGAACCAAAAATTGATGAACTGATGATGAACAAATAGATGTGGCTGTGAGATCTGGTCAGAGATCTCGCGGTGGCCGTGGCTGGACACCGGAGATCTCGCGGTGGCCGTGGCTGGACACCGGAGATGGAGGTGTGGCCTTGCTTGTTCGTGCCGGAGATGGAGGCGTGACTGTCAGATCTGGTCGGAGGAGATGGAGGACATCGCCAGCGTTGCTACAGATCTGGTCGAAGGAGACAGAGGTCACCGCTGGCGCGGGTGTTCGTTATCCATCGCCGGACCCCCTCCGCGAGCACAGCCCAGAACAGAGCAAAGAGCTTGTGAAAGGAGGAAGGAGGAGCGGTTGTGCTCCATCACCGACGGTGTGTGTGGTGGCGGCTCCATCACTGGCGGTGTGTGAACGGGAATGGTGATGTGTGAGAGAGAAGTGAGTGTTTGAGAGAGATAGGGTTTGGGGTTTATTTATTTATTATTTTTTACCACTTAAGGGCCTGTTTGGTTAGACTTCATTTAATAGTAGGAGGGTATAATGGTCTTTATAAATGAAACTAATGGTGTTATGGATGGAATAGTGTTTTGGATAGTTTATGGAGGTTATTTGTCAAGACTGGAAGTTCTGGGGATATATCTGTTTTAAGTTGAAAGTTCATAGGGGTTATCTGTAATTAACCCTTCCTTATACCTAGTTTTTTTAGTCTTCCATAAACTAAGAATATATCTTTTAGTTCTTCAAAAGTGTATAAGGGTGTTTTCTTTTTTATGATCTAGTGACATTAACTAGATTTTTTTTTGTATCCACACATTATGCTCCAAGTATATGAGACAAAGGTTGAGTACGTATTATGACATACATGATAGATCCTATAACTCATGCATTCTTTATCTTTATCCATAGAAGTGTGATCATTATTATAAAGAGTTATGTCATGTCTGATAGGTAGAAACATTTTCTTAGAAGCATTCGTGCCAATTTTTTTAGCACTTTGTCAATATACGTACTCTTACTTAGGCCAAGAAGCATCTTGGATCTATCTTTATAGATTCTTATTCCTAGAATAAAGGTTGTTCTCCTAAGTCTTTCATCAAAAGATTTTAGTCAGTCAAGCTTTCACGCTGAAGAGTTAGTATGTTATTCTCTATAAATAATAGAGTAAAATGGGTATCAGTTGAAGAGGTAGTATGTTAATATCCATAATTAATTGAGTAAAATGGGTATTAGTTGACTGGTATAATCTCTACGTCAGTTGTAATTAAAACTATGTAGTTTTGATTAAGTGTCATACTCAAAACTATATAGTTTTGTATCATACAAAATAAACCCTAAAATGTATCATGTTCCTTATATATTCATCTACTCCCCTTCTCTGCAGTTGGTCATGTTCCTTCCAAGAAGCAGACACCAAAACAACTGAAGACGGGTAAGATTCAATAATAAAAAAATCCTTCTCGCCGGGAAGCTCTTGAGATTCTCGCTTCATCTGGAAAGCTCGTGCTTCGCATGATGCGAGGGATAGCTCTAGAGGTTTTCGATTTTTCTGGGAAGCTCGTGGTTGGTATGGCGCGAAGGGGAGCTCCTGTGGTTCTTGTTCGTCTGGGATGTTTGTACTTCGCATGGAGCGAAGGGGAGCTCTTGCGGTTCTCGCTTCGTCCGAAAAGCTCGTGCTTCTCATGACTCGAAGGAGAGCTCTTGTGGTTCCTAGATGCATGGAAAACACTTGAAATAATTTTGGAGCACTTCTGCTACATTAGCACGTCATCTCGAAAAGGAGTCATTCGAAAAAGGTACGCAAGTCGCGACATAGGGGCTTCGATGCAACTACATTAGGACGTAAAAGGTTATGCTTCTCGCTGGGAAGCACGACCATTCCGTGGCACGGTGCTTTCCATGCCACGACATCGGTACCGTCGCACGTCTTTTTGTGTTTTAGTGACTTTTGGGGACTACAAGGCGAGTGAAATAATTGCCTTTGGGCATTCTGGGTCTCGGGTTGGGAGTAGACTTTCGGAGTCAGACCAGGTTGCTTGAGTGGTATCAAAATCGCCACGTGTCACTATGTCATTTGTCTTGGGATTTATGATTTTTTGGGTAGCATCATCAATTAATAACTAATTTTGATATATATATATATATATGAATATCTGATTCTGATATTAGTTAATAACATATTCTGATGAGTACAATAATAATAAATAGATAATAAATAAAAAATAACTATAATTCTAGTTGCTGCTTGCTGCTCCTACATCAGTCACCTCATCTTTAATAGAACTCGCACCCCATCTTTAATAGAACTCAAACTCGAGTTAGGTCAGAGACATTGAAGGTTGGTGAAATTTCCCACCTTGGTGGTAATTCCACAACATACGCGTTGTCGTTTATCTTTCGCAAAATTTTACACAGACCAATTTTTTTAGTTTAGTTTGTTGTAGGTTCCTATTGAAAACCGCTCTTTTCGCAAATATGTCATTACCATATCACCTTCTTTGAAAATATTCAGTTGTAGTTTCTTATCGGCAGTTTTTTTGTATTTGGCATTGGATGCTTCAATATTTCGAGCAACTTCTGTTTGTACTTCTTCAATACGCGCAGCCATATGTTCAACTGCAATTATATACCCAGGCAGGTTCAGTAGAGGAACCAAATCAAAAGTATGTTGTGGTGGACGTTGATATACGACCTGACAAGGTTTCTTGCCAGTCGTACGATTCACCATATTATTAAATGCAAATTCAGCAGGGCAAGAACATGGTCCCATAGTTTTGGTCTGTCACTGCACAAACACCTAATGATTGATCCAAGAGTGCGATTAACCAATTTCGTTTGCCCATCTGTTTCTGGGTAAAATTAATTGCTATATTGTAAGTATGTTCAAGACATATGACATAGGGAACGCCAAAAGTGACTTAGAAATTTGGTATCTCGATCTGAAGTGATGGATTTTTAAATGCCATGTAGACGCACCACCTGTCGAAAGAATAATGTTGCCACATGACCAACATTTGAGGTTTTCTTGCAAGGGATAAAATGCGTCATTTTTTAGAATCGATAAACCACCACAAATACTGAATTATAAACTCGCTGTGTTCGGGGTAATCCCAACACGAAATCCATGGAAATGTCTTTTGTGACTGCCCTTTGTTACTTTGAAAAATATTGCACTTTTGCACAAGACGAGTGACTTCTCGTCTTAATATGGGCCAGAATTACCGTTGCTCTACTGAGTTGATTGTCTTGTCTCACCCAATATGGTCTTGATGATGCAGTTCAAAAATTAGTTTTTCTCGCAAGGAACCGTGTGGGATACACAAACGTTTTTTGTTAAACAAATATCCGTCTTGTAATATGAAAGCACCACTAGTGTATCCTCAACTCATTTTTGTCAATCTCTAGCCAAGTCTACTTTGTTTTGATATAATTCATTTATATAATCAAAACCAATTACCTCATTTGCATTGTCACCAATAAACTTCCTCGCCTGCTTAACGCATCTGCCGCCTTTTTTTGTTGTCCACTTTTGTGTTTGACTACAAAAGTAAATTATTATAGGTATGTTACCCATTGTGCATGCATGCAGTTGAGATTTTTCTATGATTTCATATATTTGAGGGCCACATGATCCGTATGAAGAAAAAACTCATGTTGGAATAAGTATTGCTCACAATGTTTGATTGTGCGAACCACCGCATAAGCTATATCTTATATGTCGTCAATTTTTTTCGTGCTTCACTCAGTTTCTCACTCATAAAAGTGATAGGTTTTCCAGATTGTGAAAGCACAACTCTGATTCCCACAATAGGTACATTTGTCTCCAACTCAAACGCCTTACTAAAATCCGGTAATGCTAATAAAGGGGCTGAAGTAAGCTTTTCTTTGATTGTTGCAAAGCTTATATCTGCTTCTCGACCCCATTCGAACTTTCCTTTCTTCAAACATTTTGTGATCGGTGCCATGATTGCACTAAAATTTTGAACGAACCATCGATAAAAGGTGGCGAGCCCATGGAAGCTTCGTACTTCTCTGATGGTGTTTGGTCGGGGCCACTCTCGAAGGGCTCGTACCATGTCTTCATCAACCTGAATTCCTTCAGTTGATACAACATAACCCATAAATAACAATTTTGTTAACAAGTAACTGCATTTCTTCAAATTTATAAATAACTTATGCTCTTAGAGAACCTTCAAAACTTCCCTCACATGTTCAACATGCTCATTTTCATTCATGATAAATATGAGAATATCGTCAAAATATACGACCACAAATTTTTAGTAAATGACTTAAATCTCAGTTCATAAGCAACATGAATGTATTAGGAGCGTCGAAAGGCATGACCATCCATTCATATAGTCCGTCATTCGTTTTAAAGGTCGTCTTCCATTCGTCTCTCATTCGGATCCGCACTTGGTGAAAATTTTAGCACCACAAAGCATGTGCAACATATCTTCGAGCAGTGGAATGAGAAATTGATTTTTTACCATGATTTTGATGATGACCCGACTATCAACACACATTGTCCAAGATCCATCTTTTTTGGGTACTAAAAGCGTAGGTACAACACACGAGCTCTTGCTTTCCCAATCATATCTCTTTTGTAGTAATTCTTTGACTTTTTCCCGAAGAATTTTGTGTTCCACCAAACTCATCCAGTGATGGGGAAAATTTGGAAGTGACGCATTGGGAACCAAATCGATATGATGTTGGATAAATATCTGTAAATTCATTCAACGTGGGTTGCAATGTTGTTGTAACAATTTGGATCACTTCACAAAGGGCGTTTCTTACTACGGCGAACACATATGGATCATTCTCGGACTCGACCCGACATTCTTTTGTTGTTGCGAGCGAAATTAGAGACTTTATTAGAGGTTTTCTTTCGCCTTTTAGTGGAAACAATGTAAATTTTGCTTTGTCTTTTGTAAATTTTATAACATTCTCCTTACATTTATGATTAGCATTCATGTCGAAATGTCAAGGCCTCCCTAACATCAGTTGGCATGCATCCATTTTCGTAACATCACAAACTACTTTATCTTTGTACTGCCCATTTGTTACTTTCTATGCTCTTCCTGAGGGAAAATGTTTCATTGTTAGCTTGACATGAATACACTCATCATATGTCTCTAATGAGTGTGTCTCGGGAAGTCTAGTTACCATTTCCTTATTCTCAAGAATCTTGAGTAATTTTCTTATAGATGACCATATCTAATATGCACAAGTTTGGTTGCTTCTTCTCTCTTGTTGTCAAGGCCATCTCATTCAAGCAAGATGAACTCTCTAAGGGAAACATTATGTTCCATATCATCTATACTTTTGTAGCTTCCTTTCCTATTCTTTTGTTTGTTAATTTACACAACCCATCTTTAAAGTGAATGAAGAAACCATAAGACATCATTTGTCAAACATAAGCGAAGTTGTGAGCTAAAGTCAAGGCATACTGAACATATTCAAGCAGTTTGACTCAGCTTCCTTTCGGTGTTAGTTCTATTGGTCCCTTACCTCCAATTTGAATTTCATAGTTATCCCCAAGCTACACTTTCTTATTTTCTTATTTTTCTTCAAACTCTTCCAAATCATTGGAACAAAATCTCCCTCCAGTCAAGTGGTTTGAGCATTCACTTTCAATGTACCAAATATCTATCCTTGGCTCTCTCTTTATTTGTTGAGTCATAAATAACTTTTCTTCTTGTTTACATTCTCCAACAAAGTTTGGCAGTGTCTCTTTACTCCAACAGTTAGATTTGTAATGACCGAACATACAATTGTAACATTGCACATTTCCTATTGGCCTTGGTCTAAAGCTACCTCTTCCTCTATAGCTGACCCTCCCTCTAAATGAGCTTCCTCTCCTCATTCATCATATGATTTGGACTTTCTCCTCATTACTCGGAAGACTTACTCTCCCATCTCCTTGTTGTCTTTTCTATCCTCTATTATATTAATTCTTAGATCAGAAGACTGTAGATAGCCTATAAATTCATTCGTAGTGTAGATGGGTAATTCTTTTGTACTCCTCTAATATAGCTACCGGGTTGACCTCGTAATATAGGACAGTGAAGTCCGAGTTATCGTATCCACAGGGAACTAGAGGCGGTTATTAAGGGTGTGCTTAGTGGTAGTGTTTACTCTAAACTACGAAAGCAATAAACAATTTATGTGGGGTGTGAAGGTGTGTGGAATTGTGCACATGCAATAGACTTAAAGTAAAGAGGAACGAAATAAGAAGCAATAACAGTAAAGAAAAAGTAGTAGTACCCGGAGTTGATGGAGAAGTGAATCGGGATGTAATTGATATCCACACGTCGATGGTTCGGAATGCCCTACCTAATGTAACTCATTTTGAGTTAACTACCCAAGCCCACACAAGTACACGACGTCCCTTGTAAGGATCGACTCGTGACTTAGGGTGAATATGCCATCCTCGGAGAGTTTCCTAGGCGTACGGTGCACCCCACATGCATTGTATTGCTATGGGGCATACATACACCCTAGCTTTGTGTTCGGCTCTTTAATTGGGCATAGGATGCTCAAGGGAATTTTTACCTTCCAAGAGACATCCTACTAAACGGTTCGGTCCATACGAACCTTCCTCTTGTAAAGGCAAGGTCCGTACTATAAATCTAAGATATGGGTGATCATGCCACATCAAGGCTATGCACCCATCAAACCGTTATAGTTACTCAATTAGTTTTAAAATTACATTAAGGCAATAAATGGACATTCTTCACCATCTCCCTATGATCAACTACATCCCTATCACTTAAGGATTAGTTGATCATAG